>JADRCC010573598.1:2976-19810 GCA_019843855.1 Hylomyscus alleni | reverse complement strand
TATGTGGGCTGGACCTGGGCCAACCCCACCCCCAATACATATGCAGCAGATGTACAGCTCGGTCTTCACGAGCGTTCCTAACAACTGGAGCAGGGGCTGACCCTGAATCGGTTGCCTATGGATCCTGTTCCCCTAATTGGGCTGCCTTTTCTGGCCTCGGTGGGAGAAGTGCGTAGCCTTGCAGAGATGGTGGGGGTATACCCAGGGGTTCCCCTACCTGCTCAGAGGAGGGGAAAAGCAATGGGCGAGGAACTGTGGGATGGGGTGACCTGAAGGGGGGCAGTGAGCCAGATGTAACATGAATAAGTAAAAAAGAAACAAACAAAAGTGAAAAACAAAACAGCAACAAACACAAAAAATCCAAACACTCGGCTCAGAGTGGGTGCTATACAACGTGCCTTAGGTTACTTCCCAGTGTGCATCTGGTCTTCACTAACAGGTTTTTTCCATATTCTTAGCTTGGAGTCTTGGCTATGATTTCTGCCCCTTGCTTTCTACTTTATTCTCCTGCTGCATTTTGTTGTTTTGTTTGGTTTCTCACCTTTGCTTTTAAAAATAAAATGCTGACTAAAGGGAGGACCTGACCTTGTTTGAAAGCGTGTTAAGAGTGCAAAGCAAGTGTTAAAAGCACTTACCTTGGGGCTGGAGAAATGATTCAGCATTTAAGAGCACTGGCTGCTTCCAGAGGACTCGGGTTGGATTCCCAGCACCTACCTGGAGTCTCAAAACTATAACTCCTGTTCCGGAAGTTCCAACAGCCTCACACAGACACACAGGCAGGCAAAATTCCAGGGTTGCTGTGGCGGAGGAGGTTCAGTTCCCGGCACGCATTCTGTGACTCACAATCAATGTGAATCATCCTTAGCTGCAGTACCAGGAGCTCCTCTAACCCATAAGGCTGGCTGTCAATCACACATGAGATACATACTGGCATGCAGGCCAAACACTCCTAAACATAAAAACTCAGAAACCGTTTTATTTTTGCATGCTACTATTTTCAAGGAGGTCTGTGTGTTCTGTCAGGTCAGAGACTGCGGGCCTGGAGGGAAGAACGAAACTGAAGGAAAGTTGATTTCTGTGGGAGATCTGTTTCTGCTGATAAGTTGAGCTGGTCATTTTAAGGCGGAAAGCAGGAACTTGGAAAGTATGTATATGGTCTTGTAGGTGAGAAAATGGGAAAACATTTCAGTGTATGAGAAGGGTGTTTTGGTGTATTAGGCTAGCTTCTAGATCATACAGATTGCGAGGTGTTACTGGAGTTGTTAAGCTTAGAGCGTGGGCCTCGGCATCCCATCCCATCCTCAGTAGGCCTCGTGGGAGACATCTTAATAGCAAGCCTAAGAGCACATCTTTGGCTGTTTAAGCCAGATCTGAATCCATACGAATGAGATGACACATAATGCTTCCTCCAGGTACTTTCCCGATGGGAAATACTGTACAGAGCAAACACGTTTTGAATTGGCTGAGGCAGGAGGATTGCCAGAGTTTGAGGTTAGTCTGGGTTGCCGAGTGAATACCAGGTTAGCCAGGGTACACGGGTGTAATATAACAAAAGTTATATTTTATTATGCTGAGGGTCATCACACAATGCTCAAACTCTAAATTTCTAACTACTATCTTAAGCCCGTCTCCCTAAGGCTGCTCACCCGAGTTAAGTCTCTTAGCTGAAGGTGGGGTGCAGTTTCTAACAGAAGTCTCTTGATTCAAAGGTTAAGATCCTGGGGGAGACTCTACAACTGCAGGGCAGATGGAGGCGGAGTTTCTCTAAATGTGCAGAGCAGAGCATTGTTCTTGGTCTCTGCTTATATACTCTCCAGTAGATTTCATACGGTTCTAGGACTGGGTGTGGCTGTCTGGAGTAAGTGATGTCACCAGGCCCTGGTTGTCAGGAGCAGCCTTGGAGGTAGTAAGTATCCTAAGTTATTTTTACATGTCTAAAAGGCATTTTTTTTACTATGCTCATTACAATAAGAATGAGCTTTAGTAGTATAGAGGATGTAGCTCCCTCGGTAGAGTGCTTGCCCAGTTGACTACAGGACCTCAGTTCATTCACTAGCACTAAACAAGATTGGTGGTGAACAGGCCTGTAATCATAACATTCTAGTCCTGGAAATGGCAGAAAATTTAGTTCAGAGTCATATTCATCTTGCCTCCTGGATGAATTGAGTGACATAAGATCCAGTCTCAAAACACCAGGGCGCATAGCAAAAGTATGTGGGAGCCAGACGGAGTAGTATATCCTTAGATGTACATTTCTAGAGAAAGGTGTTCAATTTTATTTTTTATGTATAAGTGGTCCCATAATAAAATCTGCCTGCATGTGTGTCTGTGCACCATGCTTGATGTCCACAATGGCTAAGAGGGTATTTGATCCCCTAAGACTGGAGTTAGATGGTTGTGGGCCAACATGTAGGTGCTGGGAATTGACTCCAGCAAGGACAGCAAATGCTCTTAATTGCCAAGCCAACTTTCCAGCCTGACCCCTGTAATTTTAACACCGGGTAGTGGAGGCCAGAGGATTAGGAGTTACAGGCCATCTATGGCTACACAGTGAGTTAAAGCCAAGCTCTACTGGCTCATACCTTTAATCCCAGCATTTGGCAAGCAGAAGCAGTTGGATTTCTGTGAATAGAAGCCAGCCAAGTCTAAATTAATGATTTAGATTTCCAGGCCTGTTAGGACTACACCGTGAGACCCTGTCTAATAAAATGAAACACATAGACACACACACACACACACACACACACACACACACACACACACACTAACATATTGCCTCACAAACAAATGAAAACAACCACAAAAAGAATTTTACTTACCAGGCTTATATCTTAAGGCAGGCTCATGCTCTGGCCAAAACTGACCTCTAATTCCTGTAAATCCTCTCATCTCAGCCTCTGAGACTCGGAGATTACTGGCCTAGGGTTCAAATAAAGTTTTTAAATTTTATTCATTATTAGTGGGTATATGTGCACACACACTACAGTGTACCCGGAGGTCAGAAGACCACTTTTGTAGAGTCATTTCTACTACCTATTATGTGGGCTCTGGGGATTAAACTCTATTAAACATGTAGCAAACAAGCACTTTTTAGTGATTTTAGTCTTTTTTTTTTAAAGATTTATTTATTTATTATATGTAAGTACACTGTAGCTGTCTTCAGACGCACCAGAAGAGGGCGTCAGATTTCATTACGGGTGGTTGTGAGCCACCATGTGGTTGCTGGGATTTGAACTCATGACCTTCTGAAGAGCAGTTGGTGCTCTTCCCCCCTGAGCCATCTCACCAGCCCAAACAAGCACTTTTTTAAACTTTTATTGCATTATGATGAGAAAAGTTACATGATTTCAATTTATCTGAATTTGTTAACATTTAAAAACATATTTTAAGTGAATTGAATTAAATCACATTCTTGTTTCCCTTTTGTACCCCAACTCCTCCCAGAGACCCCCCCTTCAATACCTAAAATATCTTTTTTGTCATATTCTTTAAAATTTATAAAATATTATGACAATAAAAATGAGTATTATAAAAGTTGTTTGATATAAAACAACAATCAATTTAACAGTGTTATGTAGATGCTTGTCTACAGCAATACTAAAAATACATGTTTTTCTCAATATAAATTTTAAATAACTCTAAACATATTAACTATATATTTCAAAATAATACATCACTACTAGTATTTTCTTAAATGAACATAAATATATAAAGTCTTTTTGTTTATTGTTTGTTTTGTATTTAGTAGAACTTAAAATCTTGGCTCTTACTATGGCACAAGCCCAAATAAGAACAATTTTTAGACATTGGATTTCATTGTAATAAGGCTGTACTTCAATGACCCTCACATCACCAAAGGATTTTACCTCCATCTTAGCTAAGCTGAGAGTTGACAGTTCTGCTGCGCCAAGGAATGAATTGTAGGCACGATTTTTGGATACAGACTTCCTGCTATGGTAAAGCTATTTGACTTGAGTGAGTGACTTTATTCTCAGGCCACAGAGAACAGGTTACATCATTTAAGAAATGGTGTGTGTATGAAGATGGTCTATCCATAAAGTCATTCACCAACTGTTTCAATGAACAATGGTTCTGCTTGGAGGGTGGCACAGACATTAGGTGAGGGTAAAGAATCTAGTTCATTGGCTGTGATAATTTGGAAAAGCATTCGTCTCAGACAAAGAGTAACTTATAAAGTCCTCTTCTTCAAACTTGATACAAGAGTTACAAAGGTCAAGAAAAGCTTTTATCCAGAGCGGTAATGGCCCTTTGTGTGGAGTCAAAGTGTGTTTGCGGCAGATGTAGCCATGGGGGTGGACTCAGTTGTTCTCATAAGTGGGATACAGGTACAGTGTTGAGTCTCACCTTTTTACCCTCACACTTGAGATCCTCCTGCCTTACAAGTCTGTAGCTTGGTATCTATTTGGCTGGGTCCTCAATGGCTTGATGACTGGTTGTGATTGGTGATGAGTGTCTGGAGTTCCCTAAGCGAAGTGTACAGGAGAGTTGTAAGCATGGTACATTTTCACTTCATAAAAACGCTGTGTGGTTTCCAAAGGTGCAGGTGAACTGAGTCTCCAGGGTGCCTGGTGGCTTTTTCTTGGGAGCGAGGGTTCAGGCAAAGGGGAGAGAGTGGGAGCAGGGAGGGGGATTCACCTCCGCTGCCTCCACCTCAGCTCGGTCAGTGCCGCCTCAGTTGCTCCAAAAGGCTGCACCTGCGCTGAGTTGGGCTGGGCTGAACGTATGGCCAGAATGCCCAGCGAGGAGTGTGGGCGGGGGAGTTTCTGGTGGCATTTCGGGAGAGTAGACCTCTTTCCAAGCGGCAGTGCTACAGCTCTTATGATAGAAGCTCTGAGACAGTGGTGTAGTTCTCACACACCTTTATTCCTTCCGGATAGGATTCTAATATACAGTTTTGGGGTGGGGCAGGGTCTAACAACAGATACTTTCTATTGGTTTGTTCTGAGAGCTCGGTGATACCTTATCTGCATGTGGAAGGTCTTGGGGTGCTGCTCCTACCTGACTGATGGTCATAGACTTCTCTTGGGGTAGGGGGCTGTGGGAGGCTGTAGCTATGTGACAGGAGCCAGGGGCCCAGGAACTTGGCAAAAAAAAACAAACCCTACTGTTCCTTGCAAGGTTATCCCCTGCAGGGTCACCTGCGGGGTCACTGGGGTTTCAAGCCTTAGTTCGACCAGGGACCAGGCTGCCTATCACAGCCCAATGTCCCACACCTAACATGGGTGTTGTGATTTCCTACAAGGTAGGAAAAAACTACAAGCTTTCAAGGGGGACATAGGAGTGAAGCAAAAGATACACTGTTTATATATGTATCTAAGCTGTTTGACAAATCTGCCCCTGACAGGCAACAGATGAGGTCCTTCCCAATACTAGCTACCAGACAGTAGTAAGGAGGTAGAACGGAAGAATGAGTACTCTTCTGCAGGATACAGACACTTGAGAAAACTACACTATCTATGTCGTATTTACAAAGTAGAGAGACTTTTTGATAGAGTCTCACTATGTAGCCTGGACTGGCTGCTGGGACTGCAGGGACATACCACAACACTAGCTAGTAGTTAGACTTTGACATGTGTGCAGACACACAGCCTGTACAACTCACCATCGGGACAGGTGGTTTTGTTCTGCACCATCTTCATAAAAGCGTTCAAGTCCAGTACTGGAAAAGTTGTGTGAATGTGGACAGAGAGGAAGAACCCAACAACTAAGTCATTCAGTTAAAAGTCAGGTCTTCATTGACTCTTCCTAAGAACTGAGTATAGGCTCCTAAATACTTGTCAATGTTCTGTTCCCAAAATGTATTTATGATGCTTTAGGAGACAGTGACAACTGAGGATGTGTTGGTGAATTTAACCCTGGAGGACTGGGCCCAACTAAATCATCCCCAGAACAATCTCTATAAAGTTGTGATGCAACAAGCTGGTTTCTGTGTATGAGTTGCCCAGATTCCTAAACTTAGTTACAAAGCAAGTGTTTCTTGCTTATCAATGCTGTTTAAAGATTTGGAATATGTATATGGGATAGTTTTGTAAACAATTTTGGCACTGTTATGATTTTAATTTAAATCTTAATTTTTTATAGTATTTCCTAATTCCGTGATTTTTCTCTATCTCCATGTTAGGACAAAAATGTGGAGAAAATGCTTTTGTAGCCACACTTCCAGGCTAAGACAAAGGTAAATGCTACTTGAAGAGAAAGCAATGCTCCTGAGGAATGTGGAATAGGAGGAAATATTTAAAACAATGAGATAAATAAATTATCCCAGCTTTTAGAAAATTTTCTTTAGAACCTCATACGGGTTGAGTCTCCTCATTCCAAAAACTAAAAATCTCCTAATTCTCTAATCTTGTAAATTCCTTGAACACAACTATTATACTACAAGTAATTATACAAGAGGTCCCAACGCATTGTATGTAGGTGGGGTTATGCCTGGGCTGGTGTTCCTGGGTTCTATAAGAAGACAGGCTGAGAAACCTACAGACAGTAAGGCAGTAAGCAGCACTCCTTCATGGTTTCTGCATCAGCTCCTGACTCCAGGTTCATACCCTACTTAGTTCTGGTCCTGTCTTCTTTTGATGGTAAACAGCAATGTGGAGCATAAACAAGTAAATCCTAAACTCCCTAAGTAGCAATCTCCTAACTCTCTCTCTCTCTCTCTCTCTCTCTCTCTCTCTCTCTCTGTGTGTGTGTGTGTGTGTGTGTCTTTCTCTCTCTCAGTCTCTCTCTGTGTCTGTGTGTGTGTGTGTGTGTGTGAGGATCTCATGATGTTCAGGTTGTTCTTGAACTCAAAACTAAAGTTGGCACTGAACTGCTGATCTGCATCTATTACCCAAATGCTAAGATCACAGGCCTGTGCCCATGCCTGCTTATGAGTGGTGATACTTCCTTTCTTTCTTTTAAAAATCCCTTATTATTCATTGTAACAGAGTGGGCATGCAACCTAGTGTGTATGGAGGTTACAACTTGTGGGAGACAGACTTCTCCTTGCACAGTGTGGGTTCTGAGGATCAAACTCAGATCATCATGACAGCCAGAGGCTTTACCCATTGAACCATCTCATCAGCTCCCCTGAAAGTGATAGCTTCTAATAGTTCAATGTAAACAAACTTCATTTCATGTAAAAAAAAATCATTAAGAATACTTGCTAGGGGAGATGGTTCAGTGGACAAAGCAAGCATGAGAACTAGAGCTCAGATCAGAGCTCGGATCCCTAGCATCCGCATAAAAAAGCTGGGCAAGCATGGTGGCCCGCTTATAATCCTATTGTTCTAGAGGTGGAGATAGGATTCCCAGGGCAAGCCAGCTATCTAGACTAGCAGTGTCAGCTAAGTCTGGATTCAGCAACAGACTGAACCCAGTAAATAAAATAAAGAACTGTCTCAGTAAATAAAATAATATAAAGAGCAAAATACACCAGATGTATCTCACACATACACACAGACAGACAGAGAAAGAGAGAGAGACAGAGAGAGACAGAGACAGAGAGAGAGGGAGACAGACAGAGAGAGAGAGAGAAAGTTAGGATTGCTACTGCTGTGATGAAACACCATGCTGAAGAGCAACTTGGGGAGTTTAGGATTTATTTTGTTTATGCTCCACATTGCTATTTACCATCAAAAGAAGACAGAACCAGAACTAAGTAGGGTATGAACCTAGAGTCAGGAGCTGATGCAGAAACCATGAAGGAGTGCTGCTTACTGCCTTACTGTCTGTAGGTTGCTCAGCCTGTCTTCTTATAGAACATCAGCCCAGGCATAACCCCACCTACATGCAATGTGTTGGGACCTCTTGTATAATTACTAATTAAGAAAATGCCCTACAGGTCTTGGGAACAAGCAAAAAAACCTTATTCTCAGTACTACTATTTTGTTTTCAGACTCCATTCTCACAATAGGGAAAACATAAGTTCAAGGTCCCAAGCCTAGGGCAGCTGGGGACTTCCCAGTTATCTGAAAAGCTCCTGTTGTAAGGAGACAGTTGTCTGAGTCCAAACATCTCAGGGACAACTTGTAAGGAGACAATTGTTTGAATCCAGCCATCTCAAGGACAACTTCTCTATCGTGCTGGCAGGATCAAACTAAGTCTATGTTCCAAGCCCCAGGAGCTTCCTCCTGTCCTGATTGAAGCAAACTCTCTTCAACCCCTTATCTCAAAATATGATTGGACAATGCTACAGAAGAACTGTAGCATTGTCCCCTTGCTCTATGGTTCCATCCTTTAAATATGCTGTTCAATGACCCTTCCGAGTCATAGTGCAGTTCCTAAGTCTCTTCTTCGGCCCTGATTGATTGGTGGAGATCTGATTGCAGTAAATCTTTGTCATCTGCATTGACCTGGTGCTTGAGTTATGTTGAATTTAAGTGGACCCCACAACACAGACTTTACTGTAATCCAATCATATGAAGACTTTTTCTCAATTGAGGTTCCCTCCTCTCAGATGACTATAGCCTGTGTCGAACTGACATAAAACTAGCCATCATATAGGACTTGGGTGTAAAGTGCTTGCCATATAAATAAATTTCATCTTTACACTTCAATCCTATCTCTAAACTGAGTCATTTTATATATAGGCAAATACTTCAGAGTCCGAAATAATTTTGATCTCACGCTTTTTGGGTGCTTTTTAATCTGTACATGAGACCCTGTCTCAGAAAAACAAAAATAAAGCCAGGCGTAGCAGCACATGCCTTAAATCCCATCATTCAGAAGGCAGAGGCAGGTGGATGGATCACTGAGTTCCAGGTCACCACGGCTACATAGGAATCCCTGTACCAAAACAAAACAAACACCAATAGTAGTTGTTGAACCAGTTAATACAAGAAGGCAAGCCTAAACATTTCCTAATCATGTTAAATTTATGTCTGATAAAGTATAAAATCATTAATAACCCTATGTAATTTATGAGTCGGTACAGAAGACAAGAGATGGAGAGATTCAGTTAACTGAAATAAAGTAGCACATGTGAACGCCTGTGTCTGGAGAACTGAGCTTTGGACACTTACCGCATGAGATGTATATCACGTCCAGTCCTAAACACCATCCAGATGGGGTGTAGAGAGAGAAACTTCACAAATATCAACCATGTGGTAACACATTTAGTGACTCTAAATCATGAACAGGTTGTCATATGGAGAAATACATATGTGTGTGTGTTCAATGTGGGAAAGGATTTCGTTATCCTGTTTTCTATAGAAGACATGCACATATTCACAATGCAGAGAAACTCTATGTATATAAGTAAGTCGGGAAAGGCAAGCAGGTATTCCAGTTTCTGCCAAATGCGTGAAAGGATTCATGAGCGAGAGAAACTTTTTATATGTAACCACCGTGGTAAAGCCTCCGCTTGTGCCAGTTCTTGTCCACTACGTGAAAGAAATCACAATCGAGAGAAACCTTAGATGTTGGTAAAACTGGAAAACGCGGAAAATTCATACCAAGGTTAAACCTTATGTAAGGAAAGAGAAAGCATCCTGGTCACTTTGAAAAGCAGGAGAGGAGCCACTGTAGATAAACCCTAACTACAGGATGTGAGGAGACAGCATCCTATACACGGATACTGTTAGGATGGTCCATCACAGGAGCATCCTAACACACAGGGCAGGAGAGAGAGGACCCACTGTAGATAAACCCTAACTACAGGATGTGAGGAGACAGCATCTGGTCACAGGAGCATCCTACCACACAGGGAATGCGTGGTAGCAAGGAGCAGTATCCGTGACACACTACCAGAGACATGATTCTTCCTAGTTCTTCCTGACGCTCCTACCCACAACTCACAGGCTTGTGAGATACTTTTCTGGTCCCTCCTTGTTCTTTCATAGATCCAGCCCCATCAGCCCCAGACCCACAGAACGAACCTGGATGGAAAGAAATTCTTTTTTCCCTACACCCTTTCAGCCAAAAAGAAGATGAAGGAGGAGAAGAAGGAGAAAAAAAAGAGGAGGAGAATTGTTCAGGGGATGTGATGGCACCGTCCCTAGTATAGCATAAAAATAGATATGGTGTCTCAGGACTATAATCCTGTCATCCCAGCATTTAGGAAGAGGACATGGCAACTAGAATCGACCATGAAGGAATACTGCTTAGTCGCCTTTCTTCCTACTTCTGGCCAGCTAGATTCCTTACATAAGCAAGGGCCAACTACACAAAGATGGCACTCTGCACAAGGTTAGACCTCCACAATCAATTAGCAATCAAGAAAGTGTTTCATAGACAAGCACATAGGCCAATCCAATAAGGCAATTCCTCAGTTGAGGTTCACTGTCAAATTAACAGCCAAGGATAGCCGTCACAGTATTGAAGGATGGCGCGTTTCATCATTGATAGCACGATGAGCTCTCAGAATTTAATCTTCGGCCTGCACTGAGGACTGATAGTCTCTTAGCTAGATTTCAGCTACTTGTCTTCATTCTGCTTGTTGAGACATGGTTTTGCTCCACAGCTTTGGCTCATCTAGTTCTCACAGTTGTTAGAAATAGCTTAAGGGTTTTTTTTTTTTTTTTTAAACTTAGATCATCCTCAGCTCTTAAGGTTCTAAAAGAAAGAGAGCATCACTCCAGTTGAAGTGCCCAGAAAAGCCAGGCTTCGCTCCTGATCAGAGAGTGCACTCAGAAGAGCAACTACAGCACAGGGTTGACTGATTGATTGATTGATTGATTGATCGATCGATCGATCGATTGATTGATTGATTTTATTCGTTCGGGTTTTATTCTAACTCAGGTGATGACTATGCCTTCTCCTCATTGGCTGGAGTTAGACTTCACAATCTTAATTTAATTGGCTGGTCCCCACAGCCGATTGGTAACTAGGAAGAGGAGGAGGGAGGGGAAAGGAGGCCATTACTCCAAGCAGAAAAGCTGTCACTGCTCCAGCAACCCGATTCCTCAAACACAGCCGGGGCCTGTTGTGTAAACAAAGGTTTTACTTGGCGGAGGGTTAAACATTTGCATAAAAGTCGCAAAAGGTGACGAAGATAAAAAGATTTGCGTTCCTTGTCCTAAACACAAGTTTTACGTTTACAATAAAAAAGGCTCATGCTCAAATTTTCTTTTACTATGCAGCCCAGATAGGACTTTAACTTCGGTTCCTGGTTGCCGAGGGTCCACCTTTGTCCCTATGGCTATTCCTACTTACTGTGGTGCTTGGGAACAAACTCGGGAGCTTTATTCATGATAAACCAGCACTCTATCAAGTGTCAAAAATCGCAGCTTTCATCTTAAACTAAAGAGACAGTTCATTCTGGAGTCATTTTTTTTTTTTTCGTGAGCATGGCCCAGGAAAACAGATTTCAGCTACCCTACTTCTCAACCGTGTCTCAACCTGGAAGCTGTTTCATAATGTCTTCCTAGTTTTACCAAGCAAAGAAAGCCTAAAATCAACATGAATTTAAAATGCATTAGGTATAGCGAGAGAGATATAGCTTTTTATCTACAGGCCCAAGACGCTAGCTGAGCTTTGGGGCCGGTGGAAGCTTGTGGCCTGTTAATCGATTCTAAAAGGCCCCGCCCTTCCCCAGGACAGTTAACAGACTCTAGAGAAGGGGATGCTCATCAGGCCAAGGTGCTCGCCAGGAAAATTGACAGTTAACGGTTGCGGGGAGAGGGGCTTTAGTTTTGGTTTTTCCTTCTGTGGTGTGGCGGCCCCTAAAGTTCCCGTGTTTCTGTGAGTCACTAATTACTCTTTGACCAAGTTAGACTTGAATGAGCTAAATTCTTTGGACTATCGTGGGTTCTGTATCGAGGGTGGAAAAAAACTGTTTATTTAGCTCCGGAAAGAGTTGACGCAATAGCGTTACATTCAAGACAGGGCATCCGTCCTCCTGTCTTTTGGATCTTGGAAGTTAGGTCCGGAATTTCAGGGAAGTCGGGATTTCGTGGAAAAAGAAGACATCCCCCTTTTCCTGGGAAACAGTCTAGCTCCCAGCCAGTTGAGAGCCGCTTCTGCTGAGAGGGCACCTGCGTGCTTCAGCCTGTAGGGGAGACGTGTAGGCTCTGGTAGCCAGTAGGGTAGATCCGAGACCCAGAATTGATGAGCTTGGGGATTCCAGTCTCAAGCCTTGTGGTTCGTGGTGTGCCGGGTTCCTCTCTCTCCTCAGGGCAGATTTAATTGCCCTGAACTTTCTAATTCTTTGCAGCGGGGTCTCAAATCCGCAGAGACGTGTTTCCTTCTCTTCGGGATTGTGAATGCTTGGGCAGTTCAAGTACAAGGGGAGAAGTGTGGTCCTCTATGAAGTAAGTGTTACTTGAGCTTTTGATATCAGGATTGATACCCCTGCCCACTCCTGGAATTCAGGTTTCTGGGCCCCAAACAGTATCGGCAGCAGAAGCAGGTACAGTTTTGTTAAGAGATGCACTTTAAATGGAGAAAGCTGTGTGGAGCAGGGGCCGAGAAAGGGCAGTAGCGTAACTGGTTTGCATATCTGCATAGTGAGTGAGGGCTTTTCGAGTGTCCTGGAATGTGCACTTCTTCGCACAATTTAGTTGGTCGCATCTCCACCTAGGGGTATGCCTTTGAGTATTATACACCACAGGTTACTTTCTAGGCCATTTTGTTTTTCAGCTATTACTTTTAATTTAATTTAGCGAGTGCGAGTATGTTGTTAGAATACAATTTTGAAGAGTTGGTGTTGTCTTTCCACAATATAGGACTCATATACTGAACTCAAGTTGTCTAGCTTGGCAATAACTCTTTTAACAAATGAGGCATCGTATGTACAGGTCTTTCCTGAGTGTTTTTTTTTTAAAGATTTATTTATTATTATAAATGAGTACACAGAAGAGGGTATCAGATTTCATTACGGGTGGTTGCGATCCACCATGTGGTTGCTGAGACTTGAACTCACGACCTTCTGAAGAGCAGCCGGTGCTCTTACCCACTGAGCCATCTCACCAGTCCCATTTCCTGAGTGTTAAACTAACCCTACTTACAATTTCAAGCTTCTCTCATCTCTTAGCATCCAAATTCTCCATAAATGTGGTTTTTTTGTTTGTTGGTTTTGGTTTTGGTTTTTTGAGACAGGGTTTCTCTGTATAGCCCTGGCTGTCCTGGAACTCACTCTGTAGACCAGGCTGGTCTCGAACTCAGAAATTCACCTGCCTCTGCCTCCCGAGTGCTGGGATTAAAGGCGTGCACCAACACCGCCCGGCTAGATGTGTATTTTAATATTAAAATGACTAGCTAGTAAGTTTTAGCCAACCTTGCCTGGTGGTGGTGGATGAGGGTGGGGTCCAGTCTTTCTTTTTGGTGTCTTGTGTTTTTCATATATTAAATTTGCAATCCTTGTCAGGTGCTCTGACTTTGTCCCTGTCCCATCTGCCTCAATATGATTGCTGCTGTAGCTTCAGAAACAAATCGCTTTCTCAGTGAGATGTAGAGGGCTTAGTGAAACCCCACAAACTAAGGGTGAGAGTATCATCCCAGTCCTACATGCAGATGCCAATTAAGAGGATGTGTTTGGGGACTGAGAGATGCTTCTGCTACTGAGCCTGATGACCTGAACATTCAACCCTTGGGACCAACATGGTAAAAGGAGAGGACTGTTGTCAAGTTGTCCTCTGACTTTTGCAGATGCACTATGGCATCCATGTGCCTACACACTTCTGTGCACTTGTAATTAAGAAAAAGATTTATTGGGGCCTTGTACCTTAGGAATGGGAGAGCATCTTAGTGGGCGGGAAGGGTGCTCTTGTGCAACTTTAGGCAGCATCTGGGTTTATGATGATAATATGTCATACAATACTAACTCTAGATAACTTCACATAGGGAATGAAGACTAGAGAGAAAGAGCAAATATATATAATATATGTATATATGTATACATATACTTATATATATATATATACTCTCAAGAGTGAGAATACATATTCTATATATGTGTGTGTTATATACAATTTTACATTTGTGTGTGTGTGTGTATGCCAAGCTATGTGAGTATTTGGGATACTCTGCACTCTCCTATCACCTGGATCCTGGAGATAGAACAAAAATTAGGTGACATTACCCTCTGAGCTATCTCTCCAGGCCCCAGATGTATACTTTAAATGAGTATTTGCAGCTAGGAATACTGTGGTAGGAATTAGTTCTAAATTATTTACTTATTTTAAATTTTTATGTGTATGGGTGTATTGCCTGAATGTATGTCTGTGTACCATATATATACTTAGTGCTTGAGGAGGTCAGAAAAGGGAATTGAGGGAGATCTCCTAGCACTGGAGTTATTCATGGTTGTGAGTTACTGTGTGGGTGCTATAATCTAACCAGAGCAGCTGGTGCTCATAACCATTGAGCCATGTCTACAGCCCAGCATGTGGGGACTTCTTACACTTATAATCTCATATGTAAAGTTGAGGTAGGGGGATTAATTGCCTTGAGCATCAGCCTGGGTTACAAGTGAACACCAGGCCAGTCACTGCAGGGGAGGGGAGGGGAAGAGGAGGATTAGGAGTTAAAGGCCAGCCCAGCTACATTGAGAATTTAAAACTATTCTATGCTGCATGAAATCATATGAATATATGTGTGTGTGTATATACATATGTGTATATATACACATATATATGTATGTATATACATATGCATATAGATAATTATGTTTCCTAAAACTAGCAAATAATGTATTCACATACACTTATTTTTCTTTTTATTGAAAATACATTTTTATACAGTAGATCCTGATTATCATTTCCCTCCCTCTACTCCTCCTAGTTCTTCCCCCCCTCCCCTCCCATCTATATCCACCTTTTTTCTGTCTGTTCTTAGAAAACAAACAGGCATCTAAGGGATATTAACAAAATAAAGTGTAATAAGATAAAACAAAACACATCAGACTAGGACAAAACAAACAAAAGGAAAGGAGGCAAGAAAATAATTAGTTGCAGAGGCACACATGCTCACACACTCAGGAATCCCATAAGAACACAACACTAGAAGCCATAATATATATGCAAAGGACCCTAAAGTTAAAGGATACATTAAAAAGAAAGGGAGGGAGGAAGAAGAGAAAAAGAAAAAAGAAAAAGAAAAACGAGCATTGGGAGTCCAGGCACCTGCTTGTGGCTGCAGGATGGGGAGCTAATGCCAGAGGGGATCCTGTGAGGGAGCTGGGAATCTAGGCAAAAGCAAGAGGAATTTATTGTTCCAGTGTGCTGGGGTTGTCCCAGACCCAAAGGAGAGGCAGCAACCCCAGGCGCCCGGTTGGTGAATTTTTATACAGTTTTCAGAGGTAGAATAGATCAACAGCCATTAGGCACAATGTGATTGGCAGAACAGTGTGACTTTTAGGGGATGAGGTCCTTAGGGGATGAAGTGGCGAGGACTTGCCTTGCCTGTCCTGCGGTTTTCCTGAGGAATGTAATCCATGAAGGGAGGCGTGCCTGCATGTTCCATCGACCTTCCTGGAAGGGAGGGGTCTTTATGCTCTGGGGTCTGGTGGAATTTTCCAAATACCCCCTCCCCACATCACCCCCAGTCTATCCGGCCCAGTGGGTGCTCTGGGCGACTGGGAGATTGGCCCAAAGCCAGGCCCCTGGGCAGCCGAGGCTGTGGCAGTGGCAGGCATTCACAGTGGTGGCTGCTCTACAGTATCCCCGTGGTGTTCATCAGCTTGCCGCTGGGCTACTCCAGAACACTTATGGTATCCAGCTGTGCATAATGTCCATGAAAAACAGTGGTGAACAATCTGTGGATGCCTCATGGCTGTCATCTACTTTTTGCAATGTTTGTCTGGTCAAACTGAAAAACCATTTTTACATAGGCCATGAATCCTTCAAAAGAATTCCATCTCACTTATGCAGAGAAAGAAGTGCTAGAGGGAGAGCCAAGAGGAGAAGGCCATCAGGAAGTTCTAGGCGAGCAGCCAAAGACCTTCCCATCTAAACCAGGACTATGTCCAGCATAATCCGATATTGTGATAGACGCTAAATGAATAAAACCAGACCACTGCCATCACTGTTCTGTCTTTGATAAATGTATGTTGAAAATGGATCATCATTGCCCATGGGTGAACAGTCGTATTATATTTTCAAACTATAAGTTTCCTCCTTTTCTTGGCTTTCTTTCTGCTATATTGTCTTTTCATTGCTGCAATAGATTTATAGTATTTTATCAGATTTTGGACAAATGGTCCACCTAATACTCAAGCCAAGTTCCATATTATGTTTTTATCCTTTGCTGCAGCTAGGTTCTCTGCCAACTTCTCCTCTTTCTTTGCTTATCATTGTTGGCAGGTCAGCAAAAATAAATTTACAAAAGAAGCATTCAGAAATCCAGTATTTAGACATGGAATAGAAAAGAATGGATTCAGCTTGGGTTTCAGGGAAAACAAACAAGTTTTTGGTGATAAGAAGTCCCGGATGCTACCAGTGCTTTCAAGTCAAAGAGATGGCTGTTCTTTCCAGCTTGCCTTATTAAGCAGGATCCTAAACAACTGTCCATTCCTGCAAGACTAAATTCAACAGCTAAAAAGAAACCATCAGTTTTTCTACAAAGCCACTGAGAGACTTCCAGAGCCACCTCTTTATGGATCCTCAGACCTGGAGAGAAAGCAATTTAAACCCTGGAAAAGATAAAACTGATAAAAGCAACCCTGCAGTAACTACAGAGAACAAGACTTAATTCTACAATCAAAATAAAACCACTTTTGTAAAGTACCAATACCATGGAAGAATTGTTGTCATTTTGTCTAGATTCTGCCCCACAGTTACCTGGCAACAGCCAGGTGTGCCTGACTCACTATAAAAGGGGCTGCTTGTTCTCTCTCTCTCTCTCTCTCTCTCTCTCTCTCTCTCTCTCTCTCTCTCTCTCTCTCTCTTCCCCCTGA
>JADRCC010573597.1:0-18772 GCA_019843855.1 Hylomyscus alleni | reverse complement strand
AATTCTGTTATTTGATTTGTTTTCTGCATCTAGTGGTGTGTAGGCATGGGTCAGCTGCTTGGGTTGCTGAAGAATCTTTAATGTGCCATCAATCACTGTCTTCCAGTAATTTCCAGTAATTTCCACTCACTTAGAGTGTTAGTGTGTGTGAATATGAAGTCAATAAACACATAGTTTGGACTTCAAATGTCTTCAATCTTAGAAGAATGCTTCATTTTTAACTTCCATTTTTATTTTTCCTTTTTATTTTTGATGCAATCTGTTGAGAATAAATCAGGCAATGTAACACAAGAACATTTGATAAGATGTTCACTTATCACACAATGTGATCTCTATGGATATAGGATGTTCCTCCTCTGTAACAACATAGACTGTAAATGTTTGTTTTCTAGAAGATACTACTGATGAGCAGTAGGGAACCCAGATAGTCCACAGGAGACTGATGCCAGGGAGAACAGCAACACATGACTCACAGATCTCTTGGGCCAGACAGACAGTCCAGCGCTTTCACCCAGGAGGAGAATAAGGCAGTGGACCGAAACTCTTCCTACCATCTAAGCACTCTTGATGTCAATCAGGGCTATTGTTGGGTTCTGTGATGACAGACACTAGCTAGTCACTGAGTTACTTAGTCACTTCCTTCTAATTCCAACACACCTCTTTGTGGTTGCTAAGCTTCAGGCTTGTGAGCATGGCAGTTCTACACTCTCACTCACCTTAAACAGCTGTTTCTTTGACTAGATGAGTGTAATGTTTTCAGATTTATTTGACTTTATGGAGAATTACTGTGTTAGTAATACCAAAGCATTTGTATAAAATCTCAAGTATTAACTCAACCTTAAGGCACATGAGGAAATATAAGGATTCCTGTAGTCACTCTCTTATCTACTCAGCAATACAACTAGTCGACATGACCGTACATGTCCTGTGCAAGGAGGCCTTACAGTAGAGGCATTTTTAAGTTCCTCAAGTCATATGAGAGCAGAGAGGGGAAGTGAGATAGAAGCTAAGAAAAAAAGATGGAAACTAAGGACACAGAGATGGAGACTTATTTTTTTTTAATAGAGGTAGGACTTGGTTATGTAGACCCGGCTTGCCTAATGTAGTTCTGGCTGGCCTACAACTTTCCATGATGTCAAAACTGAACTAGAAATAGTGATTCTTCTGTCTCAACTTCAAAGGGCCAAGATGTGTGGCACTATTATCAACTGAAATAGATCATTTGTTTCTTTGTTTGTTTTGTGTTAGCCTGCATGGTTTATTTCTTAATACATAGACCAGGGAGATATTGAAACTCAGTGGCGATTCCTGTGACTTCTGGAATTATGGCTGTGTATGTGACACTGTACTCAGCTGAATTAGACATTGAAGATGAGTTAAGAGTTTGTTAGTTGGCTCAAAGTGGCAATTGTACTCATAAAACTGACAGTTATTTTGGAAGACACAGAATCATTAAAGATTATTTGTGAATTGGAAATTGGCTGTGAGGAGAGCTGCCTGTGAGATGAAACAAAGGCAGAAAACAAATCTGTTATTGGCATTGAATTCCACTTGTACCCACTGAGACATTGTTATAGATTTTACTGATAGTTATTTTCTTTGAAGGCAGTAAATTGTTCTGTTCCTTGGCTGTGGACTTAGGTGGCAATGTTACTTCCCTTTGTTAATGGTAAAATTATGTTGGTGTTGGGTGACTGTGGCTAAACTGATGAAGACAAAACCAAATACATTTCAGGGATGGATACAGTTTTTGTGACATAGGTTTTCACATAATGGATGCTCATTTGTTCCTGACTCACTGATGTTTGAGTTTTGTGTGTATGCATATGTGTTTGTGTGTGCCTCTTGTGTGTTTTCCTGTGTGTATGTGTGCGTGTGCATGTGCGTGTATGTGTGTGTGCGTGTGTGTGTATGTGTGTGTGTGATATTTTGGTTTGGTCTGTAATTTTACGTAGAAGAGTGCAGGAGTGGAGTAAAATCCTAAAGCTCACTCCAGTAGGAACTTCTTTATGCCTTTGCTCACTATCATGTGAACTGAGTTGCCCTTCAGGCTCTTAGAAGACATGAGTGATAGACATGATAGACATAATGTGTACATATTTCTCTGAGCTATTCCTCCCTTAGTAAATGGGGAGAATTTTAGTTTAAGTGAAACAGAAGCATAGCAGAACCATAATAAAATTTAAAATCCTTGGAGGAAAGTCCTTTGTTATCTTTTCTCCAAGATTTAAGTCATCATTTCTAACACAGCAGTTGGTTACCTTCTTTTCAGTGACTTTAGAAGGCAACTTTGAATGTTCTTGTTAAATTATTGCCACAGTCATCTTGCCCACAGGCTGGAAGGCCCTGGTGGAGGTAGATTCTGTTGTTAGGGAACAAAGTAGGTAGCATTGCCCAACAAATAAGAAAGTATATAAATCATCTTGGATCACTAATAATCTCAGTTACTGGCAATAAGTCTATGAAGTGAACAATCTAGGCAATTTCTAACCCTATTTAAAATAGAATGTATTGTATGATGTGGAGGTTAAACAGTGTGAATAGAACTAATCAGGAGGTCCACTTTTCCTTTCTTTGTAATTTGATCCATAAGATATTTTCTACTGTTCTCTGGTGCAAATATAAATCCTCGTAATCTTATGGTGTCTTGGGATTCTGAATTTAGGATGCCTTGATAAGGGGGTACTTAAGCTCCAACTTCTTCATGACTCACTTCAGCAATTATCCAACAGTATGAGTATATTTAGCCTTGTTCTAAAACTTATTTTCCTTTGCAAGCCAAATATTGACTTGCAGCAGGTGCAGATGCTAAGTTCTTAGTGAACATAAATCTATTGCGGAGATATTTTTCATTCTCTGCATACCATTATTCTGTTATTGATGTTTATAAAACACAATGAGATACTTACATTTCTAGATCTCGTGGTTATTCACCCATTCCTGTTAAGTCTAAAGTTTTTTGGGAAGTATGGGGCTGCATATTTTTTTTTGTGTATGGCATACGTGTTTACTAGGTTTGCTGGAGGTAAAAGTCAAATGATTTCCTAGCACTCTCTCTGTGCTCTTAGAGTCGTTCAGTGGTCAAAACAAAGTTTATTATAATTGTTGCTGGAAATAAATGTGGGTCAATCAAGGAAGTATTGCAGAGTACCATTTAAAGTCTATTTTCCAAGCTCCACTTAAAATATAATTGGGGGAGGGGGGATGAAGGCCCTCAAGGAGATGGCAATCCCATAGGAAAACCAACAGTGTCAACTAACCTGGACCCCTGGGAGCTCCCAGAACCTCAGCTGCCAACCAAAGATCATACAAGGACTGGTCTGAGGCCCCTAGTACATGTGCAACAGAGTACCGCCACATCTGGCGTCAGTGGGAAAGGATGCTCCTAATGCTGCAGAGACTTGATGCACCAATGTGGGGGGATGTGCGGAGGGCGGCCCTCTCAAGGTGAAAGGGAGTGGGGCTGGGGGAGGAACTTTCTGAGGGGGACTTGGAGTGGGCAATATTTGGGATGTAAATACAAAAGTATATAATTTGGGTGGAGTAAAAAGGAAGAAATGAAACCAGTATTTTCTGGTACTCATAGGCTGCACCAAAGATTTCCAGAAGCAATTACTTATTTGCAAATATCTGAATCATGTCCCAATAATTCTGTCTTCCCTTTTGCCCTCTCTCCCTCCTTCCCTCCTTCCCTTCCTTCTTTCCTTTCCTCCCTCCCTTCCTTTGGTTTCTCCTCCCACTCTTCTTTCTGCCCTTTTCTCTGTCTCTCTCTGCTGTTTCTGTATTTCTTTTTCTCTGTCTCTTTATCTCTGTCATTGATAGAAGCTGGGATGTTGATGTGGAACCTGAGAACAGTGAATGTTAAGTTTCTAAATTTACCTCTAAACTATCTCGTAAACTTAATTAATGACATATCCCTTCTTTGCAACTTATTTTTTTTAAAAAAATCAGACTTACCCCAGGAAGGATGGGCTCTTATTCATGCTCTGACCTGTTCCGGGTATATCCGCACTTCCTATCCGGTCATTTGACCCTTCCCAGGCACATTACCTGCTCCTATTTCTCTTTACTTCTGTGCATTCACAATAGCTGAAAAATAAAACACCATGATCACAGCTTTATGTGAGCTCACGGCTTCAGAGGTTTAGTCAGTAATTGCTTGATTCCATGCACTTGAGTAAAAGCGTCATGGACACTGGAGTGCAGGGTAGCAGACAGCTGTTCATATCACAGCAGATCAGCAGCAGAGAGTGAGACTGGGACCAGGGCCTGGGCACAACTTTCAAAATCTGACACCCCTAAAGACTTCCTTCTGAAAGCTAGCTCCCACCTCCTAAAGGTTCTATAGTCACCAAAAACAAGGACACCCATAGTGGGTAGGGTTGTGGGCCTGCATTCATTGGGGAGATAGAACACAAGGAGTTTGACTGCACAGTCCAGGGTTCTAAACAGTTTATTGCCATGCTGGAAACTGGGTGTGTAAAACTATATCCCACTTCTCAGAATGGGCATGAGATAAAATACCTTTGAAGGAAGGAATGTCTGGGAAGGGAAGCTTAGTGGTTAAGCCCTATGGGCTTCTAGGTACCTCATTAGCATGGAGAAGTCTGTTTTGTGCCTAAGTGACTACAAGTCACTTGGCACGTGCTCCAAACAGGAGTCTGGTAGGGAGCTGGGAGTAACCTAAGCCTCAGGTGTGTACCCAACAAGTCTCCAGGTCTCAACTTGCTCTATTTCACCAAACTTCCTGGCATGGTTTTACATCCCACACCAGGGGACTGAGACTCTAAATACATCTACATTGTGAGCCTGTGAGAGACATTGAATATTCAAACCATAAGATCATTAAAATCCACTAAAGCAAAACTATAATGTGCGTAGCTTCCTTGCCTGACCTGCATCTGCCCTCCATTTCTTTATAGTTCAGTTGCTGAGCTCCATCAGCTTTGCCTTCCCTCTGTCCTTCGTTCCCCTGTCTCTTCTATTTCCATCCTTCCTTACATCCTTTTGTGCTTTTAGTCAATCAGTACAAGTTAAACATACTGTCTTCGCATCTTTCTGGGTATTCAGACACCAATCTGGCATCTATGTACGGAGCTGCCTTTCTTCTTTTCTGAGAGAACTTAAAGATTCCTCACCTAAATCTTTGTTTTCAGTTTCCTGCTTTTCTATACCCTCTTCCTAACAACCTTTTTATCCATCTTACATTCTACTACTAAAACCGTTTAGAAAGAACAAAGTAAAATGAAACCTCCTTTCCTTTTGAATAAGTTAATTTTTATTTTAAAAGCCTCACTTTGTTTTTGGAGAATAGAAGTGTAGCCAGGTAGAGGAGAGGACTTCTTGCCTCCTCATCCTTCTCAGGCAAGGAGTCCCTAGGAGTCAAACTTTGCCCTTATTTTTAACCCACCACCTTATCTTTTCCTAATAAGCTTTCTCTTTAAGCCCACTCTCATGCACACTGCAGTTAGAGTGACCCCTGTACCTTTCTCATAGTTTACTTTGCTTATTCTTTCCCAAGATTAAGTCTTTTTTTTTTTCCCTTGAGGAGCATATCTTCTTTTTATATAAGTCCATCATATCTGGCCTGGTTCCTCTAGGCTGGGATTGATGTATATTTTTCTTGGATGGGCAGATAGTAAATATTTTAGGCTCTCTGAATAATGTGGTCATAGTGAATGTTCTACTCTGTTGTAGCAAAAAAAGAGCTAGAGGGTGTGAAGGAATGAGTGTGGTTGTATTCTAATATAACTTTTTGAGCATTAAAATTTTACATTAGACAGTTTTCAAGTGTTGTGATATATTGTTCTTTTTTTCATTTCTGTAAAAACACTTGAAAATATAAAAAGTGCTCTAATTTTAGGCTATGGGCCATATAAAAACAGATGACAAGTAGATTTGGCTTGTGGGCTGTATTTTGTATGCTCCCACTCTTGAAAGGTTTCTCTATTACACAGTTCTTAATAGTAAATCACTTGTCTGGATGCTGCTTAAGTGCTGACTTGCAATATATCGTTTACTGAAATTAGAATCCATGGAAGTGGGGCTTTCATCTCTCTTTTTTCTCCTCGTTTCCTTTTTTCTCCTCTCATCATGATGAAAAACACTTGAAAGAGAAACTTAAAGGGAGGAATAGTTAGTTGTTTTTCTCACACTCTCGGTAGATTCAGACCATAGTTAGCTTGTTTCATTCATGTAAGCCTATAATGGAGCAGAGTGTCATCAAGATAAGCTAATGCGGTGGAATTTAAAGCAAAGATAATGGAGAGGAACCAGGGCCAAGGTATATCTTTATAGGCCACAAGTCTTACAATTGCTTCCTAGTAACATACTAACATTAAGAATCCATACGTGGTCATAGTCCTCATGATTTAATACCCCAGTCACTGGACTGACTAGTTGGGAGACAAAGCCATGAGCACGTGAGCCTTTTTGGAGATATTTCACACCCAGATCACAGTATTCTGCTCATGTCCCCTAAAGTCTTATGGTCTCCTCACAATGCCAAATGCATTTCGTCAGACTCTAAGTGCTCCTGAAGATTAAATGGCCCTGACATTATTCAAAAGTTGAATACTCACTTCTTAGTCGTAAGTTTCTGTAAGATCGAAAGTAAGGTTACTTACATCCGATATATAATGGCGCTGGGTAGACAGTTTCATTCTTAAAGGAAAGGGTAGAATACCAAGGAAGGATCCTATCAAAGCAAAACTGAAAGACAGCAAAACAGACATTATACTCAGTAGGACTGGGCTACATTTGACCCCCAGCGTGTGCTTGAATGAAGTAACCTCTGTATAGTCTTAATCACTACAGCCCAAATAACTTCTACTCATGCAGCATCTTGGAAAAAATGTGTATCCTGTGTTCCAACTGTTGAAAGAGTCTTTTCATCACAGTTAAAAAGAAAAACAAAACAACAACAACAAAAAACTTGTAATAAGTGACTTCAGAGACCAAAGCAGGCTGTGTTAGAATAGTTACCTGGAGTCTTTTTTGCATTATTGTGTAAATCAAAAGTAAATATCTCCCAAAACACTGTAAATGCTTGTTTAGATAATTCATTTGAAGTTATTTTTCTCTATGAGGAAACTTAAAATGCACCTAATGTAAATAAGAAGAATAGAATATAACAACTTTGTCTTTTCTTATAACTATTATATCATTAACATGGTGTTATTAATTTGTTGTCTTGGCCAATACACCACCACAGGACAATATGGAAACTTCTAGAATGTAGAAAGAACACAACAGTCTTATCTCCTTTAAGACTTCCTAGGCTCCCTGGAAATCAGCACTTCTCAGTGTTCCAGAGAGTTTGGATACTGTTGCTATGCAGGTGAAGACACACTCCTATGTCTGTCATGCCTATTCTCCTTGGCTAATGGTACAGCTGAGGCACTGTGTATGACATAGGTATCCTAGTCTTTATTAGTAGTCCACTTTAAGTAACAGTCAAAGCCTTGGGCATGGGCATGTGATTGACAAGAAATGCGGGCATTTCCAAGTATAAAAACATTGTACAAAAGTTACAGACACATGTTGTATCCTCAGCTTTAAAACATCTAGTTAACCAAAAATGCTAGAGATACTACCCTACATAGATGAAGGGGCATAGTGATACCTGAAGTCCTTTGTTTTTTTTATGTTTGTCACTAGCTTTTAGGCCTGCTGGCTAAGTTAAGGACTATTTCTAGCCCTAAGGAAACTCTCAGGAAGCTCTTGTGATTTAATAGCTAAGCAAGTGTGTCTACAGACACTGTTATTGTTAAAAGATGATGGCCTGAGTTGCAAATGGAAGATTTATTTTCTTTGAAATATTACTTGGGTTTTGGAATACTTAAACGTTCTTCTGCTAGTCACTAATGGTTGTCTAAAGACTCTGGACCTCGTTGTATATTATGGACATCCTGAAGCTTTATCATATACAATTGCAAGCTACATACTGTTATGTGGCTCACTTGGCAATGGTACTTACTTCCTGGTCCTAAGAAGTCCTAGTTTGTGCAAGGAAATGATAACCTCAAGCTTGTCATCATTGGTCTTAGGGCTTTAAATATCCCAGCTTACTCTAGGTTAAGTAGTACTGATGTTTATTTGTTTTTTTTAAACCTATGGAAACAAATCATAAAATATTTATTTTTAATCATTCACTTGTCATCTTTGCAAACTCACCTTTATGACCTTATATTTTTTCTTTTGAAATCCTGTTTTAAACTTATGTTGAAAAAAAAAGTGGTTTGTAGGTTGAGTTGTTTAGTCCAGATACAAAGAAATTCCTTAGCTCTCTTAATTATTCTGGGTTCATTTGTGTGGAAGTGCTGACCACCTTAAACTTTACAACATGCCGTGGGGACATGAACATGATTTAGAAGTTAGTCTTATTTTAAAATTCTAACTCTGATGTTGGCTGGCTCTACTACATTGGAAAAAATAATTTGAATTTCTTGAGCCAAATTTCCCAAATGTTATAATAATATATCAAATGAAGCATACAAATAATTTAACACACTGTAACTCAGTAGAAACACAATGAAATACACCTACTTACTTTCTTTTCTTTAGTAGCTGTTTTTACTATTATGCTGCTTTTTACTCTTGCTTGGCGACAGCCTAGCAACTGGGTGATCACTGACTCTCAGTATTGCAATGACATTTTGTAGCATTGTTTATTTAATTTATGATGAATGCTTATTCACGCACACACAGGTACGAGAAAGCTAAACAAACATGTACTGTTCTGAAGAGTGTTCTCATAAAAGGAGAGCTGGAACAAAAGTTAGCTAAATTCAAAGCCAAAGAGAGGAAATGAAGGAGGTGGGACCAGGACCTGAAATTCTTGCTTTACATAATGCTGTCATAAGCATTATTATGTCATGTTTCATGTACTTTTTTTTTTAAATCAAATGTTGGGAATGATGGTTTAATTTTTTTGGTGTTATTAAAACAAAACAAAATGGTTGAAAGAAACCATGGCCTCTTATAATACTTTAGAGCATGTGATCCAACAAAGGAATTTAAAAATCAGCAGTAAAAATCTAGTTAAATAAAGGTTAGGTAGATGGTGACTCAGTCAGTGAAATGCTTGCCATACAAGCATGGGTTTGAGGCCTGAGTACCCATATGTGAAAAGCTCGGTATATTGATACACTTGTAGTCAAGTGCTAGTGAGGTAGAGACAGGAAGATGACATGTTGGCCAGCCAGTCTAGTCAGAGAGTGAACTCCTATCTCAGAAGAATATGGTAAACAAAGCTTGAAGAAGATACTCCATGTTGACCCCTGGCCTCTACATATATGCATACATAGAATCTCTCTCTTTCTCTCTCTCTCTCTCTCTCTCTCTCTCTCTCTCTCTCCCTCCCTCCCTTCTCATTCTCTCACCCACAAATGACCATCTTAAATGAGTAAGTCTCTTTACAACCAAGGGAGACCATTAATTGCATAAGTCATTTAAGTCATTTAAATTCTTTGAGATGCTTTCTTGGTGACAGCAGACTAATCTTATCTGTAGGTGTAAGGACAAATATTCAGAATGTGGTAAGAGATTATGCAGTTGTAGGCTCTCCTCTAAGATTTAAAACTTCACTAGTCTTAGGTAGCTGGTTAGGTTTCACATAACAGGCATGATTTCCTTCTTGTTGAGTCAGTCTTAAGTCCATTTAGACAGCTGTTAGTTATTGCCAAAGCATGCATGCCAGAACTACACCCTTGGGGTTATTGTGCTATGATGGTTAACGTCCATAGGCATACTGGTTGCTTCCCTCCTTTGGAAGCATACATGGCACCTTCTAAGTACCACAAAAGTTTCCTCAGAGAAAACTTTTAAGTCAGTTCCAGCTTAGGAAACTCTTGTTCCTGTGTCTGAGCTACATGGTATTTTCAACAATAGGGACTTATCGTCTACCTCTGGGGGGTTGAACAAGGAAAATAGCAATAGCTTATAAAGTTATGGGTCTCTTGGACAACCCTGACCAACAACTAAAAAGAGGATCTCTCGTGCCTGGTGGTAGAATTTTGTTAGATAGTCTATGACTCTTGAAGGAAGAATTGTTAGTCCAGTTCAGTAAATTTCATCTTAATTATTTGTAAATGTCTATATACACACAGATTTAAGTATGTATTTATGTATTTTAGGTAGATAGGTAATAGTATAATTTCTTCTATCTTTTTTAGACATCCTTATTGCTATCTTACCCTCCACTCCTTCTATATTTTCTCCCATCCTCCCATTTTTTAAAGATTTATTTATTTATTTTATGTATGTGAGTACACTATAGCTGTTTTCAGACACACCAGAACAGCAACCATGTGGTTGCTAAGAATTGGACTCAGGGCCTCTGGAAGAGTATCCAGTACCCTAACCACTGAGCCATCTCTCTAGCCCCCACCCTCCCTTATTAGTTAAAGCTCCTCTTCCCAATTTCCCTTCCAATCACTTGAACCCTACTATCCTGATCTCTGTTGTATGCCTCCAATCCTAGTGATCTATTTTTTACTTTCCTTATTTCTGCAGTTACTTCATGTCTGAAGATTTGGAGCAAGGAACCTCAGGTGTGATAGAACATGTTAGTCTTTGCTCGTATGGATCTGGCTTACTCCACTCAATATAATCATTTTTAGTTCCATCTATGTACCTGAAAAGTTCATGATTTCATTTTTCTTTACAGTTAAATATTCCATAGTGTATTCGTACAAAACTTTTTATTATTTCTTGAAGTGAAAATTTCTGGTTTCTTTAACAACTCAGTTGTATCACGTGATGGTTTCTGGAGCTGTCTTGTGAGAGAACATGTGATGTACTGCTGAAAACTGACACTTGAGAGGGTACATGATGTTTAGAAAGAATATAAATAGAACCCCACAAACAGAGGATGCTCTTGTGTTGCTATGTCATACAATGATTTGCTTCTTCTTCAGTCTTTGTTGGTCTTGGATGGTCTTTGCTGGTCTTCACTTGGTAGAGAAAACTGTGCCAAAGAACTTCCGGTTTAATGGCTGATTCTGGTATAATGGTCATAACCCTCCCCCCAATACACACACACACACACACACACACACACACACACACACACACACACTGACTCGCGCTGATTTAGCAGAACCTTGTTGTTTCTGCTGGGTTGTGCCACTGCTACTAGTTCATGTTTGATGTTTTCTATTGAATTGGACTGCTGTATATTGTATATCCTGACAAGAGTGGAATCACCCCAAGGAACTACTTCTAAACAAGTCCATAATACCCTTTAACCTTCTTTTCCCCTTGGTGGGTTAGAAAGGACCCTAAATAAAGTAGGTTTTGAAAGAAATCTAAGCCAAAAATTTCTTAGTCAGTGGTAGGTCATGTAGGTTCTTTCTATATTGTGAAAGAGTAGTAAAGGATCTGTGTGGTACAATGTCAAATCTTTTGAGCATGTCAAATCCTTTGAGCATATGCCAAAGAGTGGTCATATGGTAAGTTTAGTTTTAGATTTATGAGGATTCTCTACACTGATTTCCAGAGTATCTGGAGCATATTAAAATCCCACAAACAGAGAATGAAAGTTGTCATTTCTCCCATCTGCATTTGCTGGTTGTTTTGTTGATTTTTGCCATTCTTATTGAGATAAGATGAAATATAAAAGTTGTGTTGATTTGCTACCATCTCTATGCCCTTTTCCTATGGTAACAACTAGAAATATTTAGCTAACATTGCCTAATAGAGTATTTTTTGTACGATCTTTTTCTTTTGTCAATATTCTATTTATTTGTTTGTTTATTTATTTATTTTTCCATAGTCTCAAAGTGCCAAATTTCTGTGCACAAGTAAATTAAAATATCTTTACTCACAAGTCTAGGACAGATTAAATTGAGTTTTCATCTTATTTGTAACAAATTAGTAAGTTTCCACTGAGTTATCATCACTGAGATAAGCTTTCAAAATTGAGTTTATGACAAAATCTTCCATATTCAGCTAATTCCTAAGCCTTGTTTCTTTTTCTGTCTTTCATGAAATAGATCACCATTTTGCATTTTCTTTCCCAACCATAATCCTGGCCCTAGTTCTTACAATGTCTTCCCCTTGTCTTATTTGTTATTGAAGCATTAAGGTTATAATTATGATATAATAACATTCCATGGCAGATTTCATTGATATTTACCTTTGTTCAGTTTCTGTATTTTACTTTATGACTGGAAATTGAGCAACTTTTATAATTACTCTGTTGATATTATCGCATGTAGGTAGTTGGAGAGGCAGGTTCAGGAGTTGGCTGTAGATGACTGGATGTGCTTCCTTAAGTTTGAGGCAATAATCTCTTAGTTTCTTCCTGTTTTATCATTTTGTTCCAAGTTATCATAGACTTTCCCTACAGCATAGCTTTTGGTTTTGTGAATTGTTTTTCCTTTAATGAGAACATGCTTTAGAAAATAACATTCAGTAATACCATTAGTCATGTAAAGACTTATCATATTTTGATATAATTGAGTTCTTTATATTAATGCATAGTTTTATATCTTGCTATTTCAATCTTTAAAAAATGCTATTATCTCACTGTGTTATTAAAGTTTAAGTGGGAGGACAATATACTTTGGAAGAGATACAGTACAGTTTCCTAACTGCCTTTTGTTTTGTTTTATCTTCGAGGACACCAAAGGATTGTAAAAAGCCAAGTGCAACTGCAGTGTAAAAAACATTTTAGGGACTTTTGCAAGTGTTTTTCAGGGACAGGAAAGTTGTAAACGGATTACTGATTGTTGTTCCTATAGGATAGTCTCTTCTATGTCTGGCAATTAACATCCAAAGGCCACATTTCTACTCAATTGAGCAGTAATAATCCACCCTGTGTAGGCAAAGGGAGAGTATGTGTCCAATGCTGATTCTTTAGTATTCCTTATACTTACCAATTGAGCTTAGCTTTTCTTGGGAAAAGGAAAAAAGCTATTTTATTCTTAAGGTACATACATTTGTTTAACTCTTTGCTCTTGTTTCAGTATTTAGTTTCAAGTGGCACAGTTCTTATTTCATCTACAAATATCTAACCATACATGGCTAGAAAAACTTAGTGAAGAGTTTTAAGTAAATGATTTACTCAAAATATGTCATTTGGGGGTTGTTTTGAATGATTATTTCTGAGGACATAAGTTGTTCCTGTAATGTGGAACAAGTAAGTCACAGATGGTTGTTCTTTCTATCATTTAGAGCAACAAACCCAGAGAGAAAGAAATACAATTCTAAATATTCACTTAAGTCTTTTTTAGATGTTAAAGGCAAATAGTGACATGTGTTCAAATAAATGATTCCATCCATTTGTGTACAGTTCAATTTGACCATTTATATTCCAAATCTATCATATTGTCATGACACTGCTAGAACAAAACAGATTCAAATCTTGACTCCCTTAAATTGTTAGCTTTGGTGATGGTGTGTTGAACTGGAATATTTTCAAATCTTAATTTCTGGTACAAAGACCTCCAGTACTACAGAGGATATAGATTTAGAACTAAAACAATATATCCAGTTAACAATATATACAGGGTTTACCATACTTGATAGGATTTTCTACTCTACAATGTCAGAGTTTAATGGTTGGTAGTTGGTTGGTGTTTTTGTTTTGTCAACAATAGCTTCTCATAGGAAACCTCAGTAAAGTAAGGTTAAAAATATGTACTACTTACTTTTGTGTTCTACAAACAGAACAAAGCAAAACATACCCAATTCTGAAAGAGTCTCATGTTAAAAGAACATGATTTTTAGAGAGACATTTTCTCCAGGTCCCATTGTGACGTGTGAATTGACTGGACAGCCTTGTCAGGATGCTTAGAATGTACACACAGTAAGGGAGATGTTACTGGAAGAAGCAGAAATAGTACCTGTGAGTTGAGCCATTGGAATATTTGCAAGTAAAAAAGTATTTATCTAGAGAAATATTTCTTAAAAAATATCTTATTTCTATGAGTGTTTGCCTGCATCTCTATATATATACCACATGAGTGCCTGGTGCCTGAGGGGGCCAGAAGAAGAACTAAGATCCCCTGGTACAGGAGATTTAGATGTTTGTGAATCATCATGTTGGTGCTGGGAGGAGCACCTGGGTCTTCTGTAGGAGTAGAAAGCACCCTTAATCACTGAGCCATCTCTCCAGGCTCAAAGAAAAAAATGTTTTATAAGAAACTTTTTCTATAAGTCTGGCTCACTGTATATATATGGCCAATAAATTGTATTATTTGGAATAATGCATTATAATTAACTATAATTAATATCAGGGGAAATATAAGCATATGGTTGTTCAAATATGAGAGGAGTTTCTTAGAAGTTTGATTACTGTGCAGGTTCATACAAATGAGTGTCAAGACATGAAGTAAATGCCTCTGAATCTTTTGTGTGTGACTGCGGAGTAAATGGAATGAACTAATAGAAAATACCATACATTTACTTACAAAACCCCCATAATTTCTAATTTAGAAAAAAAAGATAAGATTCTTTATCATGTGACTATTTTTGAATTAAATTTAATATTTTAATATTATAACTAGAAAGAAACATTTTAAACTGGCCAAATATTGAGAAATCACTTTTTGCTTTGTTAGAGAAAGCATCCAGATGAATAAGAGTTTCAAGAACAGAAAAAGTAGCAAGATTTCATTAGGTGAAATACAACTTTGTGATGAAAGAGAGGTCAAAGTTTATAACAGAAATGGGAGAAAGAAAGAAAAGTTAGGATATTCAAATTGACCAATACAGACTGAGATTAAGGTGCCAAAAGGATGAGAAAGCCAAGCCTTAGTTGATAAAAATAAAAAAGATAATATTGTGCAAGACTAAGTAACCATCAGCATATGATTCATCTGGAAGCCAGGGATGAACAATTGTGACTAGAGCTGCTTGGAGGAGAAGAGGAAGGATGTGGTCTTTAGTGTGATAAGCTCAAAGGAATGCAAAGTATACCTCTGTGCCTGAAAAGATTCATATTTGGTGCTCATTGGCTTTGACTTTCTAATGGTAAGAGAAATAAATGTTCTTGAATAAAGATTAAATGAAGAATGGATGCCTTAAGTTGGTTCCTAAGAAATAGACTGAAAGTAAGGATCAACTTACTTTGGGAGATCAATTTCAAGAGAAGTGGAGAGAGGGAGGGATGGAGGGAGGGAGAGAGGGAAAGAGAAAGGATAGGGAGAGAGAGAGGGAGGGAGGAAGAGAGAGATCCAGATTAGTGTGTGTTATTGAGGAATTTGCCATTGCTGGGGTTCATTGTCATTGCTGGGGCTCATTCGCTGGGCCCATGATGGTCTCTAGGAACTATATTTATATTTATATTTATATTTATATTTTGAGTCTATTAGTTGAATCATCCATGAGATTAAGTTAGAGTCTTTTGGGTCTTGTTGTCAAGAACCCATAGATGCACCAGAGTTATACAACTAGACTTCCCTCAGTCAACCAAGTTAACAGTCAGGAATAACTATCTCATACTCTCCTACCTTTGGATCCGGTAGATTATTTGCTCTTCTAATGTCCTGCCATAAAATGTCGATGCTGAAGTAATCAGGAGCGACGCTAATGAACACTCCATTCATCACATCCCTTGATAATGAGTAGGAAAAAAAAATTAGAGGAAAAGACATTGGCAGGAAAAAGCCACTGAAGAAATCTGGGCGGAAAGGGCAACAAAAAGTTCTCAAAGATAAATTCATCAGTTCCAGCCACAACTGTTAATGCACAGTAATAGTTATCTTATATAGTAGGATAAGTATGCCTAAATGCCAGAGAATCCGCAAAGCACCTGAACTGCCCTCTGCCTCTGTTTCTTTTCCCTCCATCCTTCCCTACCCTACCTCCCTTCCTCTCTTCCTGCCCATTCACTTCTTCCTCCTTTTTGATTTTTTTCTCTTATACAAAAGCAACTGAGGGGATGATGAGTTTATTTCAGGTCACAGTTCCATATTGTAGTCCATCCTAGCAGGGATGCCACAGCAGCAAGAACTTAGGGGAGTTGGTCATACGCTTTCACAATCAGAAAGGGAGAGTGATGAAAGAAGACATGCTAGTGATCAGCTGGCTTTCTCTACTCTTACATAATACGGATCATCTGCCTAGAGAATGGAGCAATGATAGGTGAGTCTTCCCATCTCAGCTATCAGAGTCAGTGCTCACAAGCCAACTTCCCAGGCCTAATCACAATCCCTCACTGAAACTCCCTGAACAGGTGATTCTAGACTATGTGATGTTGACAGTTAAACCCAGCCAACTAGCACATTCCTTTACTTGTTCTTTCTCTTGTCCTTTTCCAGCTCAGTCAGTCAATGGGTTCTCCAGGGCGTGAGTGAGGATTAAAAAGAAAAAGACCATTAGACAACACTGTAGCATGACCCCAGTCAGTTTTGAGACTGAGGCAGGTTTACTTTTCCCCAGTCTGCTTTTCTACCATTTTAATTACATGCAAGTATTAAGGTAAGTTCTAGGTTAAAGAATAAGCAAGACAATAAACACAAATAGTCAAGGAAGAAGCAAGGCAATAAACGAAGTCCTGTGATCACTGTTTCTAGGGGCTTATCAGGATGACCAAGATATCTGAGTCTATGTCCCTGTCCTATTTCAAAGTTAAACTCTTGGCCTGAAGCCTGCTTGTTTGTTCTAGCCCCAAATCAGATGACTGCCTGAAACCTACTTCCTTGTCATGGCCCAATGTTCAGTTCTCCTCTTTGTTCTCCTGTACAAACTATTCTGATGATTTTGGTAACAAGAGTACAAAAATGGAGTGCTCTGGTTTAGAGAAAATTATTCTAACTATAATTCTTAGGATTGGAACATTTAATCTCAACCCCTAAGAATTGGACCTTAATAGGAGTCTAGGGCAAGTATAAAAAGCTAGTACAGTATCAGGATAGCTTAGTGACAATGTTTCTTTTATTGGCCTTGAACCTTTAGTGTCCTTGCACAGTTTTCCATAAGCACTCAAGAGCAATTATTTGTTTTGCTTTTATCTGTTCTGTTTTTGAGACAAGGTCGATTTGCATAACCTTGGCTATCCGGTCTCCCTCTGTAGACCAGGCTGGCCTCAGACTCACAGAGATCTGCTTGCCTCTGCCTCCTGAGTGATAAGATTAAAGGCAAGGCCTGGCAAGAGCAATTTTTTTGTAAAGGTAACTGTCTCAAATGCAGTGCTAGTCTGTGTTATTTGCCATTTATTTTGAAGAGTTAAGATTGGGAGTGAACATATCACTGCAGTCAACCTGTTCCTTGTCCTGTTATGAAAGCATGGAATGCAGTCTGCTATCTGCTCCAGCCCTCTACACTGGGTTCCCTGTCTGGAAACCCTGTTGGTAAGGTTGAAGTAAAATGTCAGGTGCCCTTTGTCGGTAGGCTTCTGTTTTGGGGGAGAATCCTGGACACTACACCCGAGGAATGTCATATAGTTCTGTACCTGAGACTCCTGGAGTGGATCATTATGCTAATGAAGCATCTCTGTACCCAAAGGCTTCAGCCCACCCTGAATATTCTCAGTCCATCCCCCAAATTATGTAACCCTTGGTGTATCCCGGTAAAGTGTCTGTATACAGGCCTATCCTGAGTAAAGAGATATGCACAAGTTACGATCATCTCAGAGAGCTGTTTCATCAAAGATCAGAGAAGGCCTTTGCCTAAAAGAGCTGTAATACTAAGATCCTTAGAAAAGCCCCTACCCCACCCCCAAACGCACCAGCTCTGGACACCCTGAGAGGGAGACAGCAGAGAACATGGAACCACAGTTCTTTAGTTACATAAAACCTCTAATACTTTAAAAGGATCAGCGTCATTTGAATAATAATTATTTATATATTATAGTATTTATCATAATTTTAATTAAGTGGCATCTGAGGAAAAATTACCAAAAATATTCTAAAAGTCAGTTATATAGGCTGTATCATTATATATAATATATATATATATATACACACACCTATATATATAATTTTCTTTTAGCTTGTCTTTCTTTTGATATAAATATAGTGTTGATTTTTTGTGAAAGTACCATGAAAATAGAATATTTCCTAATGATTTTTATAACTATGCTAGTATATTTACTAATCTCTGAATATATAATCACTAAATGTTCTATATTTCAGTGAAGTATTTTCTCTAACCAATTTAATTCCATTAAACTTTCCTACTCAAATACTTAAATTTATATTTATCATATTTTGTTCATATGAAAAAGTCACAATTCCTCAATTTCAATCCTAACTTTGGTGAAAAATTACTTGTAACATTTATTCTCCTGTTAGAGGTGTTGCCTCTGGGTTTACTGCCCCTGTCTGTTAACCGAGGTCTAGTTCTAGAAGCTTCTAGCCTTCATACAATGTACAATCTAATCTAGGCGTAGAATGGTTTTAGCCTCTGAGACGTGCTATTGAATAAGCTCATCCTTTCTTGTTCTTTCTGTACTCTGGGTGGCTGGTTCAACTCAGCTCTCTGGCTGAAACTCCTCTGCTAGCTGACTTAATCAGTTTGGCTTTTCTCTTGGCCTCTGAATTGCGCTTCTTGGTCTCAGATTAACTCTAGTAACCTTTTCTAATCTTCTGGCTCCTCCTTCTCTTGCTTGTCTGTCTTTACCTGTATCTAGTTTGTTCTCTGTTCAACCTATCTCTGTAAAACTCTCCTGGTAAAATGGCCTCCTTCTCCCTCTCTGAGCTACTCTACTCCCCCTCAACTCTACTGCCCTGCCCTCCATGAACTCTACTGTATTCCTGTACTGTACTCTTTTTCTCCTGTACTATCTGTCTGTCTCTCCCTTAAGTAGCTTCCCGTTTCCTCT
>JADRCC010573596.1:0-16442 GCA_019843855.1 Hylomyscus alleni | reverse complement strand
TTTATGGCCAAGCTGACTTCAGGATAGTGAGCTGGCTCCTCCCACGTCCAGAAAGCATCCTTCAGACTTATCTATGGGTCAGTCTTAGGGTATTTGTTATCAATTCTAACCATGTCAAGTTGGCATAAAAATTAGCCAACACACATACCTAAGGTTCCATAGACAGGAAGTGGTGGAACTGATATCCCAAAACATTCTGCCTGCTTTTTTTTTTTTAATATTTTATTTACAGTTCAAATGATATCCCCTTTCCTGGTTTCCCCTCCGAATAAAACCCTGTTCCCTCCCCTCTCCCCCTGCTTACCAATCCACTCTCTCCTGCTTCCTGGTCCTGGCATTCACCTACACTGGGGCATAGAACCTTCACATGACCAAGGGCCTCTCCTCCAATTGATGACTGACTAGGCCATCCTCTGCTACATATGCAGCTGGAGCCATTAGTCCCACCATGTGTACTCTTTGGTTGGTGGTTTAGTCTCTGGGAGTTCTGAGGGTACTAGTTAGTTCATATTGTTGTTCGTCTAAGGGGCTGCAAACCCTTCAGCTCCTTGGGTCCTTTCTCTAGCTCCTTCATTGGGGACCCTGTGCTCAGTCCAACAGATGGCTGTGAGCCTCTACTTCTGTATTAGTCGAGTTTGCTTGCTTTTTAACTATACTATTCATGCTACCTCTCTTGAATTGGTCTGTGATATACCTATCTGATGTGTTGGTGCCATCAAACAAAAGAAGAGAGGGCTGGAAGGATTGCCCAGTGGTTAGGGATGCTTGCTGCTCTTGCTGCGGACCCAACTTGGGTTCTCAGCACCCGTGTAGACAGCTCATAACTGCTTGTGACTCCATCTCCAGGAGACCTGACATCTTCTTCCGGAGTCTCCACATATATGCCGCATGCACACATGCTCATAAATGTTACTATATTTTTAGAAAAAGAAAAATTGAACATTCCCTTCATCTATGGTACAAAAACATTCTACCCAAATCAAAATGTAAAAATATTCAAATAAAAATCAGACAAAGAAAATGTAAGGAGACATGTTTTATGCCTGTGACAAGGGAGAGTTCTTAATCCGAGTCAATAAATCTGGAGGATATTATATGTTAGGAGAGACAGATGTGCTTGATTATACACATGTTTCTGAATATCAAATTATATTAGAAATGAAGCTATCAACTTCCCACTGCTGCAATAAAATACTCGAAGACAATCAACTTACTTGGCTTCATGGTTTTGGAGGATCTATCCCATGGATGGTCGTCTGTTTGTCCATAGCTTTGTGGTCTGTGGTGAGGCAACGTGTCATCATGAGTGTATGACAGAGGCAGCTGCTCACCTCATGGCCAGGAATGGAAGAAAGGGGAAGCGGGAGGAGCCTCAGCATCCTGACCTTGTCCACAGGAAGAGGCTCCATCTGCAAACTGCTCCTCTGACCCCACAGGCCAAGGCCCCGCGGTCTCAGCTCGGCACCAGAGGCCTTTGTCTGATACACGAACAAGTCATAGCAGAGGCCAAGGGACGATGATCAGGGGGAAGGAGATGTTTTTAATGCACATTGAAATACTGCTAAAACTCACAACGTTTAAGGAAAACCCAAAACATCTAGAAAAGTTAGTCAATTACATAAATAAGTAATCCGCATTCACAAAACCAACTTAAAAGGCTGCAAAGTTGTGGGCAACTATTAAAAAAATCATTCACACGTATGGAGATGCAAATTAGAATATTCAACTTATAAAAATTAAGATGAAGATACCCTTCTATTGAGAGGAATTTGGGGAAAGTCCTCATATACTATTGGATAGTGTGTGTAGTCCTTTTTGTGAAATCAATATGGCAATGACTGTTGAAAAAATACAAAAGCATGAAATCAACAAATATCCATCTATGGATGAATGGTAAATAATGTATTTGTAATGGCATGGTTAGGCCTGGAAGATGTTCTGTTAAATAAAATAAGCCAGGCGCAAACAATGTCACATGAACTGGTGGGAACTGGTAGGAGCAAAGTAGAGGGGCCAGGGATGTGGCTGGGTGGGTGGGTAAGAGTGGTCTATGCAAGTATAAAGACTGGAATTTGAATCCCCAGCTCCCACATGAAAGCTGGGTGTGAAGACATCCCAGCCATGGGGCTGGGGAGGGGCAGAGACAGCTGGCTGCCAGGAGCTTGGTGAAAGGCACTTCCATTTTAATCGGAAACCTCTCTAGGTACAGTGGTTGGAATGAGAAAGGTCCCCATCATCTCAGACCTTTGAACATTTGATTGGCAGCTGTTGGTGCTGTTTGGCGAGGTTGAAGAGGCATGGCCTTGCTAGAGGAGAGCTGTCACTGCTGGGGAAGGCTGCTGGGGCGGTTAAGAGGTTAAAGCCTTGAGTCCCCTCTGCTTTGTGCTTGTATTTGAGGATGCAGAGCTTCCAGCTTCCTGTTTCTGCCACCCGCCTGCCACACTTACCCCACCGTGATGGACTCTTTATCCCTTTGGGATCATAAACCCTTCTCTCAGTTGCCTTGGTTACAGTGTGCCATCCCATCAATAGAAAAGTAACCAGTAGACAGAGGGACAAGGTGGCAGAGGAAGATACTCAGTATGTTTCTCCGGCCTCTGAATAGATGTCATGGGCACATACATGCACACCCCCACACGCATACACCCCAGTCCCTACCAAGTAATACAGTACAAATGTTAAAGGGGAGGAGAACTGTGGCTACTAGGACTGGGGTAATCACACGGAGAGGTATTAGTACAACCTTCAGGTAGAAGTATGAGCTTCAGTTCCGGTATTCCTTCAGTTAGAAGGAATAATATGTCTTCTGTATATACAGTGACCATGGCTAACAACAATGTGTAGTGTCTTTGAAAACTGAAAGTGAAGTGTTCTCCCCAGGAGCGACTGGTAAGTGACATGAGGTGATACATATGTTAATTAGTTCAGTAGTGTGGCCACCCACAATGTGTACATATTTTAAAACAGCACAGTACATACAATATGTATTTGTTAATGAAAATGATTAATTTGACAACTTAGAATGCATTAAGTCTTTCTTTCCAGAAACCTTCCGCCTCACACTTTTATCTTATGAAAATGAAGGTACCAAGATGAAAGAATGTATGCGTTTAAAGTTTGGACCCAAAAGCCACACTAAAAAACAATGCCTACCAGTTGAAAGCCCCCTGTTCAATCAGATAAAAGAGTACTACTCAACAGTTAGATACATATGTTAGTTGTACAGCAGACATTAGGTTAAATTGCTATGGTATGATATATTCTTCTTAGATTTTATTTTTGGAGTAATTGTAGCCCTAATCCCCATGTTTTCCTTTATTCCAGTTCTTGTTGTTTGTTTGTTTGCTTTAACATTTTGCTGTATTTTGTACATCCCCCCTCCCATCCTGTGATGGTTTGAATGAGAATGGCCCTATAGGCTCATCTGTTTGAAAGCTTGTTTCCCAACTGGTTTATGAAGGGTTAGGAGTTGGGGCTTGTTGGAGGAGGTGTATCACTTGGGGAGGGCTTTGAGGCTTTAAAAGATTCACCACTGTCTCCCTCTGCTTTGTGGTTGTAGATCAAGGATATCTGGCAAATCCACAGGGACATCAAGCAAGTTGGTAGTTGCATAGGGCCAAAGGTTTGAGATAAGCCAAGCCTAAAGAGTATGGAATTATAAAGTTGCTTTGGGTTAATGTGAGATTAACTTCTGCTTCTGCTCCAACACCAAGCTGGCCCACCTGCTGCCATGTTCCCCACCATGTTGGACATGGACTCACCCTCTGAAATGATAAGCCCCCCCCGAATAATCTCACGGTCATGGCGTCTTCTCAGAGCAGTAGAGAGTAACGAAGACACTCCTTCCTAACAGGCACAGATAATTTTTATGATTTTTCCTTTTGCTTAAACATTCCAGGATAAGCTTTAGCAATGAAGATATTTTTTTACACAGTCAAAATAAATACTAAATTCAGGAAATGAACTTTTAATAATTGTATTACTAGGGTTTTGGTGAGATGGCTCAGCGGATAAGAGCACTGACTGCTCTTCTGAAGGTCCTGAGTTCAGATTCCAGCAACCACATGGTGGCTCACAATCATCTGTGATGAGATCTGATGCCTTCTTCTGGTGTGTCTGAAGAGAGTGAGCGGGGCCGGATCGAGCAGAGGTCCTGAGTTCAATTCCCAGCAGCCACATGATGGCTCACAGCCATCTGTACAGCTACAGTGTACTCACACACATAAAATAAATAAATCTTTAAAAAAATTGTATTACTTAGGTACAGGACATTGCTCCATTGATGGGCTTATAGGAAGTAAGTTGGATCTCCCAAGGTTCCAACCCAGATTGCATGTCTCCCCTGGTCCTTCTGACCCAGGTCCTCCTGGCATGTCTCCCCTGGTCCTTCTGACCTAGGTCTTCCTTGCCTGTCTCCCTTGTTCCTTCTGAGAGTCTTTCTCAGTTCTTCATTGTCTCTCTTCACCACGACACCTACAAAGGCTAGATCAGCTATTCTGGAGAATGCCCTTGTTTGATATTTCCTCATAACTGGGAAGACTAGTCATATCTGTGCTGTAATATTTTCCTTAAAAAAAAAGCAATGTGTTTTATTGCCTTCACAATATTATGTAATCATTACCGCCATCCTACATTAACCAACAGCAGCTTTATAATTCCCTGTTCTTTACTCTTTGCTTATTTCAAACCTTCAGCCCTACCCAACTACCAACTTACTTGATGTCCCTGTAGGTTTGCCAAATACAGACAGCTCGTGGATGTTAATTCTTGTTCCCCTAGGGGCCTCTGCATGCCTGGCTTCTTTCACTTGGCAGAAGGTTTTCAAAGTTTAATTGTGTAGCTATGATTCATATCCTGACAAAGACAACTGAGCAGAGCAAGGATTTATTTTACTTGCCTTTCTAGGTTACAGTCTATCCTTTCGGGGGAAAGCCAAGGCAGGAACTTAAGCAGTTAGCCATATCCAGGGTCACATCCAGGGTCAAGAGCAAAGAGAGAATAAGCCCATGCTTCGTTGCTTTCTGCTTCTGTTCAGCTTTTCCAGGCCTACTGCAGCCTTCAGTGTCAGCCTCAGACTACGGCAAGAGGGAGGCCCTCCCCAGACCTGCCTACCCTTTCCTCCCAAGAGCCTCCTCACAGGTCAAAGAGTCTTCAGGTGAAGAAGTCACACCAGCGATGTCCCATACCCTTCCTCCTAGGCTGTACCCCGGCACTAGCACCCTGAACTTCTGGTCATGTCACCTCTACTCCTCTCCTAGGTCTGTAATTATCTCTAGGCCTGTCCTCTGAGCATGGACTGCACACTTCCCATGAGCCTCTTGGTCTGATGGGGATATCTATTTGGAGATGAAGGTAGGGCCGGTCAGAGTGGAAAGAGCTACTTATTAGGTGGACTAGGTGACATTTGGGCACTTGAGTTTCCTGGTAATGCCAGACAGAGTCTGAGAGAAAAGAGAAGATCATGGACAAGCTAGCCAAAGTTCTCAGGAGAGACAGATCCACAGGAATCTCTCTCCTCCCCCTCTTTTTTCTACTGCATCTGTCAAGTCTACGTTTATATCTGTATAAAGAAAGATTTGTGATGAAGAACTGACTCACTTTTATAGAAGCTGAGTTATCTGTGGCATCCTGTTTGCAAGCTATAGACCCAAAAACTCCAGCTGGTGTAGAATAAACCCTGCTCCCAAGGTAAAGGGTTCATGGTATAGACTCCAGCCCAAGTCTAAAGGCCTGAAAACTCCAGCTGGTGTAGAATAAACCCTGCTCCCAAGTTAAAGGGCTCATGGTATAGATAGACTCCAGCCCAAGTCTAAAGGCCTGAGAACCAGAGTTTCATGCACCGGCCTAGCAACCACCAGGGTTTGTCACCCATCCCAGTCATTCCAGTTTGTAGGTTAGTGTATGTACATCCACACTGCGATGCTTTTCTCAGCCTCCCAAAGGCTGATCTTTAGAAAGCTCTCTCTGGACACTCCCAGAGGTAATGTTAAAGCAGCTGGTGGCCAGTCACACCACCGTACACCAGGTTAGCCATCACGGTAGAGTCTTTACAACCCTCCACATAGAACCTCAAGCCTGGTCCTCTCACCAAGTTGCTATGTAAAGCAGAATTGTACAGATGGCCCCTGACTTCTGATGACATCAACCCACGATTGTCAACTTCATTGTGGGTTAAAAGTGTTATTGACTGGGCAGAAACTTTGATCTCTTCTCCGTATTCCATAACGTATGGGATCCATTTGCCTCTCAGAGGACTTCACTTTTCGACCCTGGCTGGTTACTTCCCAAGCCTACTTTCATGGCCTCTCTCATGATGCTAAATACGAGCCTCGAGCTTCAGCTCCAAGTCAGCACTGTAGACTTGAGAGTGAATAGGAGAGAACTTGTGCTAACTGAGTTGCTAAACTGTGGGGATCAGGATACTGGGTACCTTAATCACATAGACTTTTAACTTTCTAACTTGCCATACAATGGGCTCTATGGCAATCCTATGATAAGCCAAGGCACTTCTGTACACAGTTCATGGATTGTTTGTACATGATTCCTATCTTAACCACAGATACACAGTCTCCACTGAGCCCTGCAGGGTAAGGTGTAGGCCTCTCTGTCATCGTGGGTGTTTTTTCTTTGCAGGGTTCTTGAGTCAAGATTTCTATTTACTAGGTCATGTAATTCCCATACATCTATTGCGGGCTAATGAATGATTTTGAAACCAAATGACTCAAAATAAAGATTTTGATTATCTCTTGTGATTTCATGGGACATCTCAGTGCTTCATTCCCTCTGGGCTGGCTCAGCTGAGGGACTGGCCAGCTTGGATGGTGTGGTGTTGAGGGGGGCGTCTTTATCCACATGGCTGTTTGTTTTCCAGCAGGCCAGCACATGTTTGTTCACATGATGGTGGGAGAATTCAGGAACAACAGAAGTAGTCGCAAAAGCTTAAGACTCAGCTTTGGAAGTGATTGGCTACCACTGCCATATGCTCAAATACAGACAGTTGTAACAACAACTGAACAGCAAGGAAAAGAAGTCAAAAGACATTAAAGGCAAAAGCTCATTCCGATCAAGGTAGCTTGCAAGGACAGAGCAGGCCTGATAAAGAAGAAAATAGAGTTGCAGATTATTAGTTTTGTGGGGTTCGGTTTTCTCTTTATAGTCAGTCAAAATGTATAGTTTGAGTGTTTGGCTTATTCTCTAGATCTACCTGGGCAGAAACTTGGTATGTCTTTCCTTAGGATACCCAGAAGACAAATGTTCGAGTCCTGAAATAACTACATACCATTGCTGTGGACGGGCCTGGTGCTGTTCTTGTGAACCAATCCCCTAATGAATAAAGGCGGCAAAGTGTGGGTTTGCCAAATATGTACCACAAAGGCCATGGGGGTTTTGAAGCACAGGGCTGGCCTGTTAGTGACCTGCCAGTGGGAACTTAACAAGTTGGGTTGGAAAGATTGTGGAGTTCTGAGTCAAAGTCTCCATGAGATAAAAACAGTGGGCCATTGCCTGCCAGTGCATGGCTGGCCAGGCTGCCGTGGCAGAGAGTTGACGACACAAGAGCAGGAATGTGCCAGTTCATTTTTTTAATATTTTCCCCAACATACCGTAACCATGAGACATAGTGTGGCTGACCGCACAGGAAGAACGAACAATGTTATTTAGCCTTTGAGTTTAGGGTCGTGAAAGATGCAAACTGGAGCCTGAGATAATCAGCCACACAGGCACAAAACAGAGTTACAGGAGACACTCTGGATATGGAAGCTCAGGTTAGCAGCTGGCAGTAGTCCATTCACAGTGTGGCAGAGCAGTGCTGACTAGGGGTGCATCCTGTCTCCACAATGTATCGCTCAGCGTGGAACTGGTTCATCCGCAGATGTAACTAGACAGTGGCTGTGGTATCTCCTGGTCTCCCAGACCATGAGGAAATGAACCCAATGGATGGGACCTCACTCTGCATCTCCAGTCACAGCAGCGGCAGGTGCTTTTGGATCTTTGTTATAGGACAGCTGTCCTGGGTACCGAGTCAGTCTAGCCTATCTCTCCTTCATCTTAACATGACCAGTCTCCGGCCTTGGTCAGGTAAAGCACCTACGGGATGATGTACTGGACCGTAACAATTACTCCATCTAGCCTGATCCCTAGCACGGTGACAAACCATTCAACCTGACCCCTTCCAGTTGTCTTTGGAATTGTCGGGATCTCAACCAACTTACTTATTTGCTGTGAGCAAGAAACAAAATATTTTGTTGACCGGGAGCTGTGGGTGGTTTTTCTAGAATTTGTAGCCAGTATGTTGGGTATTTTATTAATTTTTTTCTGTTGTTGTTCCTGTAACTAAATTCCTGAAGCTGGGTGCTTTATAAAGAACGGGTTCGTTTAGCTCACAGGCATAAAGATTCAGGAGGAGCCTAGTGCTGGCCTCAGCTCAGCTCCAAAGAGGACTTTTTGGTTACATGCCACAATGGTAGATACTATGATGGCAGGCAAGCATGCAGGAAGTGGGGGTGGGGGAGGGTGGTAGGGGTGGTAAAGGTGGGATGAGGGTGGGATGAGAGTGAGGTGGTGTAGGGGTGGGAGTAGGGGCTGCGGGAGAGGTGATTGTTGCGAATGGTTGTGAATCGAGGCGGAAAACAAATCCTCAAACATTTATTCATAAACAGCAATACGCAAATAAATGGCGAAATGGGCCGGCTCTCGTTCACACACACTCCTCACTAACCTTTCTGGTTTGGCTGGCAGGCCTGGCCCGGGGCTGCACTCAGGTGATCGAGACTCCGTCCCTGCTTTTCAAGTCCACTGGAGCTAGACCTTCGCGGTGCAACCTTGTCGTCTGAGCAGAGAGCATCCGCATGGACATCCGAGTGGAGTCCACACATTACTTCCACACATGGGCTATCCAGCTGTCGTTATCATCCGCCCACACACACGCACGCTCTCTATAGCTTGGTTTTCCTAGTTATTTAGGGCCACAGGCACGGTCCTTGGTGTTGCCCCACGGCGGGTTCGGACAGCCGCATAAGTTGCCCTTGTCACTCACGCCCACTCTCCATGACTTGGTTTCCATGGCTATCTGGGGCCACAGGCTGAGCAGCGAGTGCTGCCGCGACTGGCTCAGGGCTGAGGCACCGGACAGCTTTACAGCATCGGGAGGGAAAAATGCCTTTTGAGGCCATGTGTTCTTTACACTGATGATTTGAAAAGAAGGTAGAGAGCTTCAGGAAAAAGCCTCCTATGCATAATAACTTGCTCTCACAGGAACTAACTGGGCTCCGGTGAGAGCCATCTTCCACTGGACCCTGCTTCTCAAACATCTTCACCTCTCTCAGTAACATCTGGAGATGAAGGTTGGGCAGCGTAGCTCAATGATGTGCCCAGGATAAGATCTCGTAGAAGGAACAACCGCGTGCCAGAGGGTCCAGCCACATGCTCTACTGTTCTTTCTGCCTAGAGTAGCAGCTCCCTCCCCCTCACCCGACTAGTCACTCTTTAAAGCTCACCTTCCCTAAAATAGGCCGAGGGAAGGTGAAGCAGGGAGGTCGAAGAGGGGTTGGCGTTGGCTTGATAACCAGGCATGGTCTTCTCTTCCACCTGTCTTAAAGGGTAAGATGTACGGGTAAGAGTGGGCTCCCATTAAATAACGTGTTCTGTTTCCAGGGGGCTCAGCTGCTAGGGAAGGACAGGGAAGGGGTCACCAGGCTTCTTAAGATCAATTACTTGTCAGTTAGAAGGAGGAAGAGAGCCTGGGCAAGTCAGGCAGGTGAGCTGGATGCTGACTTTAGCAGAGAACGCCCTCTCCCCCACCCCCTCCCACCCCCTGCCAGCCCACCAAGGTCACCTTTAAAGTCATTTACTTTTGTCTCTCATTTGACAAGTGGAAGCACAGAGAGAGGCTGTGACTAACAACTAAGGCACCCAGGCCTTCCCCGTGAAAGCCAAAACATCTTGTTTATAGTTGAAGTGTCCAGGAAATCCACTTTTCTTTTATGCCAGTGGCCTAAAATAGATGGGGTAATTAACTTTGTGTAACCTGAGGCACGGAGGGCTCAAGTATGCCTGACCATTCTTGACGTTCCCTGTACCCTGGTATCTTGAAGAGCAGGAACCATTGCTCAGCTACTCCACTGACAAATGCGGAGTCAAGCTCTAGTGGGGGTGGACGGGGCTAGTGACAGGAAGTGGAATGAGTGATAGGTTCTCCTAGAGCAGCATGGATTGAGCCTCTTCTGGCCAGAGCATTCCTACGCACCGGACACAGCACCTGCTCTGTGAACATCCTACCCAAGGTCTCCTCTTGGCGTCCAAACGGGGCTTGTGAACTTATCTCAGAGACAAGAGAACTCAGGGGCTTCTGAGCCTGCACTCACCTTAGGGCTGTGTTTCCCAGGACCGGAGCTGGGAAATAATCGTGGCTACCTGAGTTTCTAATCTGCTTCTGTTCCTCAGCGTCAACTGAGCATTGTTCTCAAGCAGGCAGAGGAGTTCTGGCTGACTTCTTTACCGCGCACTGCAGTTGGGAAATGGCTGTGTGCAAACAACACAGACCAGAGGTGCTCCTTTTTGGCTTGCAGATCCAGTGGCTCACATCTGATCAAGGGTTCCTTTCCCACACCTTGGCAAGGAGATAGCGTACAGGCTGTGCCACCTGTTGGTGTTAGGGCCTCTGTCAGGTCAGCTGCCCTGTACCTCTGTCTCCACACTTTCATAATAGGACACAAAACACAGGGATTGGCGATTTCACAAATGAAATCCAGATACCCGATTCCTGGATCTTTGGCTCTCTTTCAGACTTTCCCCAAAAGCCTCTAGTTTCTAGTTTCCCACCCCACAGGCCCCTTGTAGGTCTGAAGAGACTACCTCACTGAAGCTTTAGCAATAGCACACAGTAGAATTAGCCAAGGGTATCGATCTGTAAGAGGCACTGGGCTAGGCTGAGACCCAGGGGCTGCGTTTCAGTCTTTGTGGGGTCACGGAGGCTCATCAACAGGAGTAGTCGTTGTGCATTGTGGTTGTGTCCACCGCTTACTGCAAACTGTTCTGGAAGGTCGTGTTTGTTAAGGCGTGTTACCTCTCCACTAACATGGTCTTATAGAAGCCAGGCTAGTATCCAACTAGGCAGCCAAGAATCACCTTCCATTTCTAAACCCCTTGCCTTATGGTAATTATACCACAATAGCTGGCCCAAGAGTACATCCTGGTGGCAGGGAGAAGCTCCCTGCTGGTGGGTGTGTTACCTAACCAGACCCTGGACTTACCAGGGACAGATCAAGAAGTGTAGTCAGTCACCCAGGTGACTGCAGGAGAGTCTCTTGCCTAAGGAGAGAGGTGGACTTAAAGAGCCCACAGCTAGAGATGACAGGAGTGGGCCACCGGGGACAAGAGCACAGCACCTTGTAGTGAGCACAGGCCCGGGGAGAAGACATCTGAGACTGGGGGTGATACACCCATCTTATCTCCTCTCCCCTTCCCATCTTTTGCCTGGCCTCCCGAGAGTCAAAGAGGAGCCTGAACAGTGCACAGGGCAGGGGACAGCCAGGCTGGCCTAGCTAGAGTGCTGTGAGCGTGTGTGTGCTTGCATGTGCAATGGAAAATTCCAGGCTCATCACTGAGCCTTTTTGAGTCTTGCCCATAAAAGTAGGAGGATACCCGTGCCCTGCCTTCTTCATGGGTGGCCCTGTAGAGCTTCCCCTGCTTGCCCTTCAAGGAGTGGGGCATGGAGGGCAAGGCAAAACACAGCCCCAAGGATGAACATGAACATGTCTGTCCCCTCCTAGACTAACTCAGATGCCAGGGTGAAATCTTGACTCTGCGTTGTGCAATCCCCATTTGTTTTCTCTCTGTATCTTGCTTTAAATGAGCAGCTGAACTGTGTAAATTGGCTCTGGGAAGATAGTCATGTTAGGCTTCTGTCTTCATGTCAGGTCACAGGCCCCTTCCAGCCTCAGCTACTCCTCAGAAGTAATAGCCCAGCTGTAGGAGCTGTAGTCCTGCAGTCCTTGGAGGCTTCTGGGAGTTTGGGGAGCTGCTCAGGGCAGTAGATCCATGTCTTCTTACAGAGCTATCAAAACACTGAAAAGAATTTTAGCAAGGCACACAGGAAAGAAAAGTCCCCAGAAGGGAAATTGCCAAGCCCCTTGGTGGGCCCCGTAACCCTCCAAGCCCTGACTCCCCATGGCCACACTTCTTTCTCTGAGTAATCCTGGATTAATTCACATTAATTAATAATAATAATAATAATAATAATAATTATTAATACCATATTAATTAATACATAATAATACACTCAGTATAGAAACATGATACATAATATATTATGTATATACTGAACTGGACCAGGAAGGGCTTGGTTTTGCCTCACGGAGTGACTGAGGCTTGGGAGACATACTAAGCTGGAACACAAGTTGGATGGATGTCTGAAGGCTGAGTATTCATGTTTCTATACTGAGTGTATTAGCTGAGTGTATTAATATATATATATTGATATGTAAACATAATAATACATAATAATAATTAATACCATATTAATTAATTAATATGGTATAATTACCATAAGGCAAGGGGATTAGAAATGGAAGGTGATTCTTGGCTGCCTAGTTGGATACTAACCTGGCTTCTATAAGACCATGTTAATGTCTTGTGATATCAAGATGACCATTCAGGGCAGGTGATCACTCACATACTGAACTGGACCAGGAACTTGAACTCCACCTTGTCCTCCTGAAGCTTCAGCCCTCAGGTCCAGTGGCTGCTAATCAGAGTAGGGAGGGCATATATAGTAACTCCCAGGAGTTCCTCAACTGTCAAGCTTCAAGTAGCCCCTGGTACAAGTACATAGGTTGGCCAGCTTTCTGTTGCTGTGACAAAACCCCAGAGATAATCATTTTAAGAGACAGAAAGGTTTTGCTTGTTGGTGGTGTTGCCCATCTATCCTAGGTTGCTTCCAGCCCATGGACAATACAGTTTATTGTGGTGGGAATGCTGGGTCCAAGAGGCCCCTTTACCTCATGACACCCAGGAGACAGAGGAAGGGGCAAGCCAGTGTTCTAATAGTCCCCGGAAGGCCACCCCTCCCCCACAACAACTTAACTTCCTTCCCCTAAGCCCCACCTCCTAGTGGTTTACTACCAACCAGCTTGTTTGAGAGGCTGGTGAAGAGTTTTGGGGGGATGTTGGGGGATCTTCAGTCCAGGAGGACCCTGTGCTTCTGGGAAAAGAGGAAGTCAATGCTGATTACTTAGAAAACACAGCAAAATACGAAATCTTCTCCCAACCCCGAGAACCGTTCTACAAAGGTACAGAAGGGAAAAGACCATTTCATCAGTATCATTTAATAAGCATCAAACCAGAACGGGATCTGTATCAAAGGCAGTGTTCTAAGAGACTGCAGACAGAAATCTCATCTTTCTAGACAGCCGAGCAGATTTCCTCCCTTGCACACAAGATAAACAAGACGCTCTGCATCGAGGAAAGATCATGGTTTATTGCTGGTGACTCATGCCCCCTCTGCAGTGCATCTGGCAGAGGGTCACCACCTGTGCTAATTAATTGATCTCACACAACCACAAAGCGAAGGCCTGCCTATGGGATGTGGGTGGCAACTTAGTCAGGTGCTGCCAACTTCAGGTCTCACCTGCTGCAGACACTGATGGCTATGGTGCCGTGTATGACAGCCCCAATGCCTGTATTTCAGAAGGATGAAGACGGGTCTGGGTCATAAAGGTGGGAAGAGTCTCCTGTTTAAGTTCTAAAATGACTTACGTTCCCTTCAGAGGAACATCCAGTAGGACTCAGATCTCCCAGTGTGGTAAAGAACATTTCTGTGGGAAATGGAGAAGGAATAGTGAGCCTCCTATTATTAATTTCTCCTAGTTACCTCAGAGAAGCAAGCTGACACAACTGAGATACAGCAGCAAGTCTTAAGGGGGTGGGGGTAACCATCTGCGGTTGGCTGGGCTGAGCGTGATTTAGACTACGGTAAGGATGGATAGCTAGAACAAAACAGGAGTCTGTGGAAAATGGCAGAAGTAGTTTTGGTCTTTCGCAGGGCTTGGTTTTGCCTCATGGAGTGACTGAGGCTTGGGAGACATACTAAGCTGGAACACAAGTTGGATGGATGTCTGAAGGCTGAGTATTCATGTTTCTGTACTGAGTGTATCAGCTACTCTGTCATTGACCAGATGTCTCATGGAAACTGTTTAAGAGAGGAAGGGTTTGTTCCAAATGCGGCCCTCAGAGGGCTCAGGCCACAGATGCTCAGCCCTGGGTGTCTGGTAGAAAGACCATGACAGTGGGAGCAGATGAAATGCTTCACTTCATGTTAGACGTGAAGCAGAGAAAGAAAGGAGCCGTGGTGAGCCAAGACTCTGAGAACATTCTCCCTGCCTAACTACCTCCAACTATGCTTCACTCCTTGTTTCGCCATCTCCCAATAAGATCACCGTGCTGTCTACCTATCTGGGGCTTAATCTGTCCAGGAGGTCAGAACTCTTGGGATCTCTCTTTCTAGAAATACCATCACAAACACCTTCCTGTTGCCCTTCTTCAACTGCCCAGGTATTCCATATACGTTATTGTTGTTGTTAGCAATTCCTCTAGGTTCTGCCCAACAGTTACCTAGCCGCAGCCTGCATCTCTGCCCCACATATGAGCCAGAATCCAAACATATAAGGAGGACTGCTCAGCTCCGTTCTCTCTCTCCATCTTTCCTCTCTCCCCCTCTCTCTTCCCTTTATGTTTCCAGTTGGCCGCCTTCTCTCTTCTTCTCTCCTCTCTCTGTCCTTCTCAGATCCCCTTCCTCTGCCTCTCCAGGTCTCAGCTCTGCTCCTAGTCTTGTAGCATGGCTTGAGTGTTCAGGAGGACATCTTGGCAGGGCCTGCTGAGGTGTTCCCTTCTGGTTATTACGCCACATTTTTAAAAACATATTGGTGCCCTTCTTTGAGAATCTCACGCATGCGTCCAATGTACTTGATCATGTTCAACACTTGCTCTTCCATTACTCTCCCTTAGGTCCACTTCACACTGCCTCTCCCTCCAACTTCATGTTCTCTTTCTCTTTTTTTATTATATCCCACAGAGTCCAGTTTATGCTGCCCATAAACTTGCTGGTATGAGTAGGCCATCTGCTAGAACTTGGACCACATCCTTAAAGAAAACCGACTCTCTCTTCCTCTGAGCTGGGTCAGCAGCCCCTCAGGTGGGTGGGTGGGGACCTGTGAGCCCTACCCAATCTATGCTGAAATGCTGACGGACTTGATCTCATGTGGGTCTTGTGCAGGCCACCATAGCTGCTGGGGTTCATTGGTTCAGTGGTCCTGTCCTCTCCAGTAGACACTTTTGTTTTTGTCTTCCCTAAACTCTGGATCTTGCAATCCATTTTGCCTCTTCTTACACAACAGTCCTCAAGTCCCAGTCATTTCTTATCCAATCCAATGGGCAATAGAACTAACCATCTCAGACAGCAAACTAAGTGATGCTTGGGTAATGCTGGTTTCCATTTTCAGCCCCACACATAAGGCTTGAAACCCTCCTCAAGAAGGATTTCAGCAAAGCTAAAGTGTAGTTTTAATGTTCAGTGATCCATCTGGGAAGTCCAGTCCGTTAGCAAGCCTCAGAGCTGAGCCCCACACCTTGAGTCTGATGGAAGGGTGCCACATACCCTGGTATGATTTTGTATCAGTTCAGAACCTCAGGCCCAAATCTCCAGCCCTCTGAATCTTCTGAACACCAAGTAGAGTCAAGGTGTTGGGAACTGACTGCTAGAGGACAGCCATCAGTTCTTAACCTCCCCTTCCTGATCTCTCTCCCCCACCTAGCCAGCATTCTGCATGGTCTTTCTGGCCTTGCTCTGTGTAGAGTTGCTTCTTTTTTCTTCTTCTTCAGAGTTAACGTGGGAGAGGATGGTGTATGTGAGGGTGCTTGGTTAAGAAACTGCCTACATGACTGCTCTATGATCTGGTAAAGATTTTTATTGTAGATATGAGACAAAGAACAACTGGAAGCACCTGGAAGAGTCCAGAGCAGAAGACAGGAAGAAGTAGACTGAATATTGACCAGGAGACTAGACATGGGCTTGGGAAGATAGATAGATAGATAGATAGGTAGGTAGGTAGGTAGGTAGATAGATAGATAGATAGATAGATAGATAGATAGATAGATAAAGCAAGAGACAGAGAAGAAAGCACAAGAGAGATAAGTGCAGGAAGAGAAGGAGATAGGGTTCTATGGAGGGTGAGTAGCTGGGGGATGGGAAGGGCCAGGAGAGGTGTAGGGGCTTTGAAATGTATAACAGGTACTTGTAAGTAGGGACTGGGGGAGCCTGGAGGCCTGCATGGGCTTTGATATGACAGATATATGTCAAGGGATCCATATGTCCCTTCTGCTAGAGGTTAGAGAAATAAACTCCTCTTGGCAGATGGAAACCAGTTTCACAAGTTCCCAAGGAATGATAG
>JADRCC010573594.1:0-11862 GCA_019843855.1 Hylomyscus alleni | reverse complement strand
TTATGATCCATCCTATGTGCAGGCATGAAGCCTAACACTATTACTGATGCCATGTTGTCCTCATGGACAGGAGCCTAGTATGGTTGTGCTTTGAGAGGCTCTACCATCAGATCACTGAAAGAGATACAGAAATTTACAGTCAATCGTTGGACTGAGGTTGGGAATTGTGATGGAAGAGTTAGGAGAAGCATTGAAGGGGCTAAAGGGGATTTCAGCCCCATAGGAAAAACAACAGTATTAACTTACCTGGACCCCACTAAGCTCACAGAGTCTGTCACCAACCAAAGAGCATATTATTCTGACTGCCTTGTCTGTCCTCAGTGGAAGAAGTTATGCCTAATCCTGTTGAAACTTGATGCCCCAGGGAAGGGGGATACTGGCACGGGTGAGGTAGGGGTGAGTGGGTAAGTGGGGTACACCCTCTCATAAGCAAAGGAACAGGGTGGGGGGAATGGTGTGAAAAAAACTGGGAGGGGCAACCAGGAATGGTGGAAACATTTGAAATATAAATAAGTAAAATAATTTAATCAAAAGAAAAGAAAAAAAGATGAAACAAATTAAGAATTCTACATTTAGCTATTTAAAGTATCATTTCATGATTACAAAAGTGTCATCACCATCCGCCTACTAATATTAGTCAAATATAAAGCCATGACCCATACTAATTCTTCTCGGAATTTTCTGGCACATTTTGTGAATGTCCACTAATGTCAACATGCATCTCTATTTTAATCTACTTGGTCCAGAGCCTATTATCATGTCAAATTCTCTATTTTCACAGCAAATGAACATTCTTCTTTCACTCCACTCTAGCAGCACTGCTAATTATTTCTCTCAAAGGCTATCAAAAGGTTAGTTTTGGTTTATTCAACTTACCCTCTTAAGGCTTCAACCTCTGTTCTTCTTAAATTCAACTCCAAATAAAATTTATTTTGTCATAATTATTTTGATCAATCTGTCTCTTTTATGCTAATACAATGATGATTATATTATTACAGCTCTGTAGTACAGCTTGAAATCAAGAACAGTGATATCTCCAGATTTTCTTTTATTATAGAGCATTGCTTTGGCTATCCCTGCTTTTTGTTTTGTTTTGTTTTGTTTTCCCTTGAAGCTGAATAGTCTCCTTTCAAAATTAAAGAATTATGTTGGGATTTTGATGGGGATTGCATTGAACCTTTAAGTTATTTTTGGTAAAACGGCCATTTTTACTATGTTAGTTCTACTGCTCCATGAGCATGAGAGATCTTTCTATCTGATGTCATTTCAGTTTCTTTCTTAAATACTTGAAGTTTTAGCAGTACAAGTCTTTCATTTGTTTAGTTGTCCCGAAGGTATTTTATATTATGTGAAGGATGTTGTTTTCATGATTTCTTTCTCAGCTTGTTTGTCATTTGTGTGTACAATAGCTAGAGATTTTTATGAGTTCATCTTGTATCCAGTCACTTCATTACAGGTCTTTTTCAGATGTAGGAACTCCTTCATGTAATTTTTAAGGTTGATTAATATATATCATATTTTCCTCAAATAACAATATTTTGATCTCCTCCTTTCCAAATTGTACCCTGTTGATCCCCTTCTTGCTTCTTGTCTTATTGCTCCATCTAGAACTACAATTGCTATATTGAATAAATACGATGAAAGAGTGGACAGCTCTTTCTTGTCCCTGATTTTAGTGGAATTGCTTTGAGTTCTTTCCATTTAATATGTAGTTGATCATGGATACAAGGGACATGCCTTTATTATGTTTAAGTATTCCCCTTGTATCCATGATCAATCCAGGATTTTCATAATGAGTTAATTATGGTAGTTCATTTTAGAACAGTCTCCTCGTATTCTCCCTTTCAACTGCTGCCTTGCTAGATCTCCTTGCCATTCCCGTCCTCTGAATTCAGTACTGTGTTGGCATAAAAATGTGTCATGTGTGTTAAGGAGGAGACCATGATATATAAGATTTGGTTTAAATATTTTCGCTTGGATCATGTTCAAACTACCAATATTTTGGTCAGCTAACAGGTAGTCAGGAACAAATGTATGAGACACCCTCTGACAAAATTGGGCAGTCCAAATCCAGAGCACATTGGCAACCATTCTTCAGGTTCTTCCTGTGTTCCTCACTACATCCTCTCCTGACTCACAAATCAATTTGCTTTTATTTATTAACTTCTTTAATGGATCAATGCCATTTCACTAAAAATCAGAACTGTTCATTTGTTTTCACCACATCCTATGTATTTGGATATTAATCAAATCAATTATGCCACCCAACTACTTGCCTCTCCTGATTTGCCACTTATGCATTACCAACTTCCAGTTCCACTAAGTCAAGTTGCCCACATTTACTTTCTTTCTCTTCCTTCCTTCTTTCTTCCTTCCTTCCTTCCTTCCTTCCTTCCTTCCTTCCTTCCTTCCTTCCTTTCTTTCTTTCTTTCTTTCTTTCTTTCTTTCTTTCTTTCTTCCTTTTGAACTTCAGATTTTATTCCCCTCCCATCCACCCTCCAACTGTTCCATATCCCATACCTTCTCTCTGCCCCTTGTCTCCATGAGGAGTTTCTCAACCCCATCCCCATCCTACCAGACCTCTAAACTCCCTGGGGCCTCCAGTCTTTGGGGAGTTAGGTGCAGCCTCCACATCCGAGCAATAATTAGGATCCATAAAATCCATGTACTGATTTGCTGTTGCATTTGAACTCACCTGTCCTTGGATTATGTAAACCCTTAAATTATTTGGTTAATTATTTACAGAAATAAAACCTACAGTAGTTTCTTTTCAAATTTTCTTTCTTTTCTTCTTTCCTTCTTCTTTTTCTTTTTTCCTTTCTTTCTTTTTTGAAAAACTATCTCATTCACAATCCTTGCAAAACAGTTTTTCTGCATGTAAACCACTACAGTTTTCACTGAAAGTTTACAAAGTGCAGAAAAATTGAGAAAGTATCATGATAAATGAGAAAATACTGATAATTTAACTTCAAAAATTACTTGTATTTTACCAATTTGTCTCATCTAAAATGTTAATTTGTGGGGCACTTTTTTTTTTTTTGGAACATCTTAAGTGAAATTTTGGAACTCCATTTGTTTCTTATAATGTAAACATTATAGTACATGGTCTTAGGACAATGAAGCACTGAACTTCATTTCCCATTTCACTGTTGACATTAGAAATGTAAACACCAGCTTTACCATTCCTTGGAATTAAAAGTGACATAAGAAAGATTAGGAGCTTCTGGGCTTTGTTCAGACCCATTAAGGTAAGGCTTCCTTCCTCTGGTCAAAAAGCTAAAGTCTAAGTCCTACCTCTAGTCCAGGGTAGAACATCCAACATCATAAGCTTCCTAAAAGTAAATGTGAGTCTGGCTGGGCCCGAACAAGGGAGCATTCCTACAGAATACCAATTCACCTAAGTAAGGGGAGAGGACAAATGATTCTCTAGCAAATTAGATAAAGTACTATTGCTGCCCAGAAGCTTTTCTTTCTAGCAGTGGCTTATTGATACTTTGATCTATTCATAAGGAAGCATTATGAAACTTCAGCTATGCAGCCTGCCTAACTTTTTGATTAGTTAGGATTCAGAAAATGAATGAATCAATAAATGAATCAATGAATGAATTATGTAACCTTTTCTTGTTCCTGGGTATTCTTGTTTTATATTCAGGCCAAAGGCTGAACAAATTTTCTCCAGCACTCTGGGCTTTTTTACTCTTTCTTTGAAACTTTCTTCTTTGGCATGCAGGTTCCTATGTGCTCAGTGGTGGCTTGTTTAACACATGAGCCTAACTCAAAAGCCATGGCTTTATCTCTTCTTCTCACCTCTTGATTCTGGGCTGCTGCCAAGATTTATAGCTTGCCTGCACTGGTTTGTTTGTTTGTTTTTTCTTTAAGTTTCAAATAAAATTTTCCTAATAAATATATTGAGTTTATTTCTCACTTCCTTTACTAAGAGAGTTTCCCCTACAATAAAAAGACTTAGGTATAATTCTCTAAATAAGTATTAGTGTTAGTAAGAAGAAATGCTTGACTTTTGGTCAACTTACATTCAAAGTGCATGATATTTTTTTGGCTTTCTTCTTCCCTTTGGCTCAAGACACAATTATGCTTAGCCTATTGAATAAATCATGTCTCCTACGTCTCTATTACTTGGCAATTGATTGTTTTATACATGAACTTACAAATATTACTTTCTCTGTTTCTCTGTATCTTAGTTTCCTCTGCAGTGGTGTCCTTGCTCCTAGGCAGGTAGACAGAAGTAGTAGAAGACAGAATTTACATATATAAATTCAAATTTGAAATTAGGAATGTAATATAACTCCTCTGATTTAAAACATGTATGATATATTTCAATGGTGAAACTCTTGATTTCTAGTGTGATTTCAAATAGTTTACAGTCTTTTACTTCTTAAAAACATACACAATAAGATAAATACGAAGTTTGACTGGTAGAAAGATGTCTCATCAGTTGAGGGCTCCTATTGTTCTTCCAGAGGATCTTAATTTAGATCCCAGAATTTACCTCAAGTGGTTCATAGCTACTTGTTACTCCAGTGTCAGGCAGTCCCAGGCTCTCTTATAGTCTTTTTGGATACTTTACACTTGATACGCATGATACATCTTTTATAATTTACATTTATTTTCTTTCAGATCACTGCATTCTTTTGTCATTTGTTTTGCTTTTCATCTTTATCAAGGTAAAATTGATAAATGGGAAGTGTATACATATAAGATATGTTACTTAATATAGGAATAATATGTATGTAAGTACATATATGTATGCATGCATACACACATCAAGATAAATAGATAGATAGATAGATAGATAGATAGATAGATAGATAGATAGATATGAGAGGAGTGATTTCAAGTTATACTACAAAATCATTGTTAAATAAATTCAGAATTGGCACAAAAATAGGCATGAAGGTCCATGAAACAGAATAGAAATCATACAGCTACACTCACCTGATATTTGACAATGGTATCAAAAACACACTTTTGGATAAATGATAACATCTTTCACAAATTCTGCTAGAAAATCTAGATATCTCATTTCATACACTGAAGATCTATATCTCTCATTCTATACTAAATCAACCATCTTAATATGTTAACCATCTTAATGTCAGAACTGAAATTCAGAGACTCTGCTGCAAAGATAGGGAAAATATTTCAAGATATAGGTATAGGCAAGAACTTTTAGAAAAACAACTCACAGCTCAAGAAATAAAAGTAAATGTTGCACTTTAAATTAAATAAGTTGAAAAGTATCTGTATCTCAACAGAGTTAATGGCTTATGTGATCAATAGCACACAGAATGACAAACACTCTGATAGTTGCACATCTGACAAGAGAATAATTTTTTTAATTTTTAAAGAACTCGTAAGCTTTGTGCTTTTTGATCATTTCCTCATTTTTAAAGCATTTACACTTGTCCTATTTAGGACTATCTCATCCAAGATTTCTTTTACACACACACACACACACACACACACACACCATACATCACATATCACACTTGTCTCATCCATTCATCTTTATGGACATTTTGGTTGAATTGACAGGATTACTTTTAAAATTAACACTTCAGCATGGACATGATTGTGAGAGTTAAGGTATCTCTTTAATAAAATAATTTCAAATCTGTTGAATGAGCACTCAAAAAGCAATTGCCAGACTACTGGGCACTCATATGTTATTATTTATTGTCATTAATTGTTGGATTGTAAAAATTGCCATTCTGTTATCTCTAACAGCTGAACTAAATCGCATACACACAGACAATGTACAGTGTCATTCTTTCTCCACATCCTCACCAATATTTTTTCATAATAATCATTCAAACAGGAATCACCTGATATGTCATAGCTGTTTTACTTTGTATTTCTCTGTTGATTTCTGACACCGAGAACTTTTTTTTTTGTATTACTAGCTAGTTTTACGCCTCTTGAAAAATTGTCCGTATTGTCATTTGTGCGTTTGAAATTGAGTTTTTATTTTGTAATTGAGTTGTCTGACGTCCTTATATACTTTAGGCTTTAAGCTCTTATTAGCTTTATGATTTGCAAATATTTCTTCCAATTCTCTTTTCAAAATTTCAGCTAACTTTATCTGTATAAAAGCTCTTGAATTTGATGAAATTCAACTGATTTATCTTTATTTGTTTCTCAGATTTTTTTTAGCTTCATGCCTTTTGGGTTTCAGGTAAAACAAAGCAAAGCAAAACAAAACAAAACAAACAAACAAAATTACCAAGATCCAATTATCTCTTTAATTTGTAAAAATTGTACATGACACAAAATTAATAAAAGTATCTTATTGTACAGTGTGACCCTTCCCGAGCCCGGAGATGGCTGGTTTAGACCTTGCCTTGCTACAAATAGACACACCTCTCTCCAAGCTCCTGCTAATAGCCACACCTCTCTCCAAGTTATATGCCTGAACCCCCTCCTCCAGAGACCGAAGGTGAAGATTCTGATTGGGCCACGAGATGCTGACAGACTTGGGGTGGGGTTTCTGCCTTTCTGCCTGTTTGGTACAGTTTTATACACATGACAGACTGAAAGTACACCATGGCAAGGTCCCATTTTTTATCCTTTCTCACCATATGGTTCCCTTCTCTGCAGGCTCCTACCTCTCTCCCAGAGAACCCGTTTTTTTTTTTTTTTTTTTTTATTTAGCTGCAAGCAGCAACGTGTAGAACAAATAGTTTTAGCCAGGCATGGTAGTGCAGGCTGGTTGAACTTCTGGTCCAGAACTTGAGGAATAGAGGGATAGGATCGTGACTTTGAGCCTGGCCTGGTTTACACATAAAGATACAGTCTTAAAGAGAAAAACAAAACAATAGTTTAAGATATTTTGCTTCAAGATCAATGTTTTCATTCTGTTTCCTTACTGATTCTATGTGTAATCATAGATTGTACTTCCTGTTCATCTATACACTAGTGTATGTTTCAATATACCTGAAATAATGATCAATATCCTCATATATTTTTATATTTAACATGTTGTAAAAAATATTCCATAGCTTCTGTGAATAAATTGTATTTATTCCTTGTGCACATTTTCATAGTTCTCTTTTGTGGAAATACAGTATGTTTTGTCAGGCTATTATAGAAAATGTAGTTTATTTTCTGTCTTTTCTAATTACAAGAAAAAATTAGATCCATAAAAAGTACATGTGTGATTCATTTCTTGGATCTACAGTTTATTTTTTGAGAAGCTATTGTGAATTGTTGCAAAACTCACTGAATCTTTGCTCCTTTCAAATTCACTTTTCACTCCACGGAAAGATGTTTTCCTACTGCACTGTGTAAAATTTGTGGAAATCCCACTCCAGAATCTTTAATGCAGACAGAAATTACTTTTTCTCACATATCTGTCTACTCATATCTTCTTTATAATTCAGGTCACATATTGAACTCCAGCTTTCCATATATTGTTCCATGACCAATTCATCTACCATGCCTTATTTCCACTTTGAAATTGTATAACAAGATTACTCCTCTTGGAACATAATCACTAACCATCCTATAGTTTTATTGAGATATGGCATATGCCAGTATCATATTATTACAATGAAATACTACATTACTGTGAGGCAGAAACCATCACATTTTTTTTCTGTTTCTTTCTCATAACTCTCTATCATTGGATTGATTACAAGATAAGCATGCAATAAAAGTACTTACTAAATTGAATTAGATCAAATTGAATTGATTCTTCTGAATCATCAGCAGTTTCTGTGGCATGATATAAAGCTCTCCTAAACAGAAGGAAACACACTTATTCTTTTTTTTGTTGTTGTTGTTTTTTCGAGACAGGGTTTCTCTGTATAATCCTGGCTGTCCTGGAACTCATTCTGTAGACCAGGCTGGCCTCGAACTCAGTAATCTGCCTGCCTCTGCCTCCCAACTGCTGGGATTAAAGGCGTGAGCCACCACGCCCGGCAACACACTTTTTCTGGTGCACAGTGCTCAGTGGAATTTATATAAAAAAATGATGTCAACACACATCTTACATGTTACCAGGAAAAACAAAAGCATTATAAACAGAATCATGGCTTAAAACACAAGCAGAGGTGTGAGTAATTATCTAATTTAAAGTTGCTGGCTGGATTAGTTACTTTTCCGCTGCTGTAATAAAAGACCATATCCAAAGCAATTTACAAAATAACGTATTTATTTTGGTTTATTCTTCTCGAGAGATGCAAGTCTATCATACAAAGAGGACATGACAGCAGCCAGGCATGACATGGTAGTTACAGCAGGAAGCTTTGGGCGCTCACATCCTCAACTGCAAGCAGGGAAGAGAGAGAAAAACTTGGAGTGAAGAGAGGCAGAAAAATCTCAAGACCAGAAAATGCTAGTGATGTTTCACTAATTTCAGCAAAGCTACTGTGCCTAAAGAGCATGGGTGACTGAATTTCTCTGTTATAGTCAGGATTAAAGGGGATTATTTTTCATCTCACCTCCACAGGTAAAATGATAGGACGAAAATTGATTTCTTAAAGTTGTTACTATAAGAAAACACTGAATTCATAAACAAAACTCCCCACTGAGGAAAATCAAAGTACAATAAAAGACAAGAAGCATCATCGTTTTGACCCAGAGCTCTGAAAGTACATCTTGGTTATCTTGGTTCTTTTTTTTTTTTTTTTTTTTTTTTTGCAATACTCCATTGGCTGCCCCATCTTATGTCACTGAGTAAATAAATGAGATCTACATACCTGCTTAAACAGGACTGAATAGAAAAAATATTAAGATGTTTCCCTGACTTTACCCATGCTGATTATAATTACAGCATGAATGATTCTCTTAGTTTCTATGTTACTGAAAGAAAACTTGACAAGAGGGATTTAAGGAATGAAGGAAGGGTTTCATTGGGCTTGTAGTGCTAAAAGATTATGTCAGGGAACTCATGAAAATACAGCCTTGATGTTGAATGTGTTTATTGTCAAAAAACAGAGAATGATTCACACTTGCACACAGCTAGGTTTCTCCTGTGTATATAGACCAGGTACCAACTACTGGGAATAGTGTTCCAGTTTTTAGGGTGGGTCTTCTTATTTGAATTAATCTAATCTTGGAAAACTTTCATAAAATATGGCAGATGCAATTTTCATCTAAATAATTTCTCTGGCAATATCAGTCTTAAGAACTGTTTCCTAGGTTACTCCAGATTCTGTCAAGTTAACAATATTTATTGTCATAGGAATGAAAATGTCTAATTGCATAGAATTGGTGATACTTTGGAAAGTTGACCTTGTGTATTTCATTCTGCTTCAAGGCCTTTAGATTTTACTTTTCTATTTTCTAGTAATCAGTACCCAAGATATGTTTTTTGACATTGTCTTATTCTACTAGTTTAGGTGGGTTCATTCCTTCTATATACCCATTTTGTGTTTATCTGGTATAAATTCAAAACATTAATTTAGTATAAGTTCTTTGCTTTTGAGTTAAGAATATGGATTTTTTGTACTATTGAAGATAGAGGTCTGACCTATGTGTCTGACTATGACCACACAAAATCCACTTTCAGCATTATTGCTTGCAGTCATTGCAGGCTGTCAAGTCAGAAGTGAGAGACTCTTCTCTTCATAACTTATTCTTGAATTCAAACAGTATTTCCAAATCAGATTTTTTATTGTGTTTAAGAAAAACAGCATAAAATTCCCAAGTCTCCAATGTCAGTTCCTGAAGTAACTAGAAAACCTGCCAAATATGACCTTCTTAAACAACATCTCTCTTTTTTTTTTCCAGAAGAAAACTGTAAAGATCAAGTCACAGCTGCACGTAGTACCTAATTAAACAAGTGTAAGAAAGCTGAGAAAGGTCAAGTTGTCAAAAAGCATTGCTGTATCTTTACTGAATTGTATTTAAAGACTGATTGCAGCAAAGAAAATAACTCAATAAGGTCTGTGAGCCTGGAATATTACATGAACTCAAGGGGCAAACTTCTTCCTGGCATATAATAGGGCATTTCAAGAAAAAAAAAAACAAAAACAAAAACAAACAAGGAAACAAAAGGAAAGGAAGAGCCTATGTGCTGGGCATGAAAGACAGCTAATATTAATATAGAGAAGAGCTTCAATATGCCAGATTCAAGGAGAAAAAAAAGACTACATCACAAATGACATTTTTTGACTTGAATTTCTTTTCCTTTTTAAATAAATGAATAAATGGAATAGGCTCATAAAAGATGCTGTAAGAAGAGTCACCAATAATTATACAGCCAAGATTAAGTAATTAAGGGAAAATTAGTTATTTTATCTCCTGAAAATATTGGTAATTGCTTGTATGTACTCTGAACTCCCTAGTGTACATATGCTTGTCTGAAGGACCCTTTAATGTATTTTGCTTCTCTTCTAATTCTCTCTGCCATAGAAACAGAAGAGAGAGATGAGTCTAAAGAGATAACCCACAACAAACCAAAGTATGAATTCATTGCTCCAAGAAAACAGCATCTGCCTGGAGAAAGAGGAAATATGAAATATTATTTTCTACCTAAGGTCTACATTATTTTTGAAACACTGTAGACATGAACCCACTGAGAAATGCTGAGGGGTGCTAGTTAGTAACTGAGTACAATTTTCAGTTCCATAAACTATAGTCTGTTTACAAGTCTTTTCCTCTATCTCTGGGGATGTGTTATAATCTGAAAAAAAAAAAGATTCTGTAACTTTTAGGAATGAACTGTCTATATATTGTTTTAGGTGAGCTGGAGTATACATTTTAGGTGTTCTTATGAAGAACACCTAAACATCTATGCAAGGATGAAACTATACAAAAGCATAAGTTCCAGACACAAATAGATGTGTGTGTATGTGTGTGTGTTTAATTAAATTATTTCTTCATTCAGTCGATCACCAGTTCTTAGGTATCCCGTACCCATGGCATAATTTAAACATTCATAAACCAAATAATAATAGAGTTTATAACCGTCAAGAACCAAACATTACATTTTTATTACTCTGACAGGTGAATAATCTGCCTTTTCTCTCAACCTTGAGAGTGGTTTGGATGCCATCTTACCACGAACAACTGACAAAGTATTTGAAGTGTGCTATTGGAAGCTTAATTGCGATTTGTTGTAATTTCTGCTCAAATTCCTCCCTGACACAGTTGATTTATTTTGCAAATCAGTGCATCTAGAGGCTGTACTGTGTCGCATTATGGGCCTTTGATATAGAACCTTTGTTTTATAACAGGGAAAATAATTAGCTTTTGGACAAGCCTGAGTTGCGATGTCGGGTGCTATCTGTGGTGCTGAAAGAAATTATTAGCACTGAGCTAATGAAGGCACTCAGCCAGGCTCTGCCACCTTACTAATTTGTCTCTTTGGGATTTTCACAAAATTAAAAATGAGATAAGCACAAAATGGAATGAATTTCGTAAGGAAAACAGTAAATGTGGTGAAAGAATCTGTTGAGAACCTGTTAGAGCAAAATTTAAGCGAAATTGTCACTTACCAGTTTGCCTATGGGATACTGGTTTCTGCTGGGTTGGGATGAAACTGTTTAAGCATATTTTAATTAACATCTGTATCTGAGGTTTCAAAGCTTTGTTTGAAATTATCAGCAAGTTGCAGTGTCAGCAAGCACTGTGTGTTAAATAAGGATATAATTTCAGTCAACCCGCTTCTAGACTGCAAAGTCAATTTGCATTAAAGGCAAATTCATACGATAAGTAAAATTAAACTGAAGATAGTTTATTTTGAAATGTAATAGACTTAACTATGTTTTCATTCAGTATCCTCAGAAATTGTTAAAATATGGTCTTGTGGTTGAATATCTGCTACTTCCTTAGAGTTGAAACACTGGGAGTTAGTTTGCATTATAACCAGTGACAAGTTTAGCATGATGCTGGTTAAGG
>JADRCC010573591.1:9742-25301 GCA_019843855.1 Hylomyscus alleni | reverse complement strand
GAGTTTACATGTGTGTATGGAGGTCTAAGATTGACTTCAGATTGTCTCCCTAGATCCCTCCCATTGTCATTGAGATGAGTCTCTCAACTGAACCCAGGGTTTTCTGATTGGGCAAGTCTGACTAAGCTGCTTGGGCTAGGACCTGCAGTCCCTCCCTTCTGAGGATTAGAATTACAAGTGGACTAGCATCCTCACTTGGCATTCATGTGGCCTCTGAGGATCCAAACTCTAGTCCTCATGTTTGCCCGGTAAGCACTTCACCTGCTGAGCCATCTCCACAGCCCAGTCCAGAGCATCTGTTTTCTTTCTTTTATGTCTGACCTTATAATATAGTTTTATTATTTCCCCCCTTGGAGCCCTTTAACCACTGTTATAAAGGGCTGGCCTTAACTGAGTGCACATCACAGGCAGACCTTCATCATAAGGCATTAAGACTGCTTTCCAATCATCTCACACGTCACTCTCTGCTTTCTACCAGGTTAGATGCATTTTTGAAAGCAGACACCTATATGTAAAAGTAGCTCACACGCCATCTCACACAGACATGGATCGCTCTCCTTCTCATCTGTACCTCCTCAGCATCTGTGTCTGATTCAAACTCAGGAAGGAAACTAAAAGGCTTACCTGAAGGTAGAATGTGTCCACACACCTTGACGCCCACGGTGAGAAAGAGTCTCCATGCAGCACTGTAAGGACTGGGGAAGGACAGACTCAGAGCAGCTCAGATTGTTACGGTCAGCCTAGAACCCTAGGTTCTCTACCAGTGTCAACTGAGAAATTACAAGCCCCTGACACATGTCAGGCACTGCTCCAAGAGCTGAGTTTGCAATGCACGAGTCCTCATACAAAGGCTTTGAGGTCTGCACTATTATTACCAAGCCCTTATCAATGAGGAAATCAGGACTCAATGAAGTCATTTTCCTAAAGGCTTATTGCTGTGTAGATGGTAGAAGTGGAATTTAGACCCAGGACTTCAGTTCCAAAACCAGAGGCAACCTCTACAATCTAAGCTATGATGCCTCCTATCTAAACTCAAATGTGCAAAGTTACCACGTTAGTAAGTACTCTCTGTGTCAGGAGAACATTGACAGATGCATGGAAGTTCCCATTGCAGAGAGGCTTGCCATCTAGAGAAGGGACTGATGGGGGAGGGGAAAGACGCAGGACACGGGACAACTAGATCTGGACAAGAGTGAAGCTGGAAGCCTGTGGGGGCGTAGCGTGAGAAAAGTGTGGGGGGAGCATGAGAAGCAAACTAAAGGGTGACTTCAAAGTTTTCTTCCAGTACTCGACCAGCACGCTAAGGTCAGATTTCTCACAAAATGCAGACCTGGGACGTACACCATGTAGCCATCAGAAGGAAGGTAAGCAACACTGTTGCAAAGTATAGCTGGGATTCACAGTGGGGGACACAGATGGCCCTAGAGTGGAGCATCAGGAACCTCTCCACACTGGAGCCTGCGTGGTTGTCAGATGGGTGGGAAGCCGGTGAGTGTTGCCGAGTCAGAGAGCAGCGACAGATCAGAGGATGACTCACTGGTGAAGGCTGTGGGCACTGACGGCTCACCCCTTTGATATTCCATTCATTAAACAAGTACTGACTGAGCCTCAGTAGGAGCTGGTACTGTCAGTGGGGCCTGAAAGAGGAATGAATACCGAGAAAGCCTTGACCTCAAAGAATTCTTATTATAGGGCCACTTGAAAGTGTTAGATCCTGACATCTGCTCTCCAGATTCCTGGGGATAGGCTATGGACACCAAATGGCACAGAGGCAGTTAAACTGCGATCTAGTATGTTGTGTGTGGTGGTGGTGGGGTGCTGGGCCTCGCTCATGCTAAGCAAGCACTCCTCCATGGAGGTATATCACTAACTCTTGTTATGCGATTTTTAAATAATATTTGATTTAAAGAAATCTTAAGACATGCTCCAAGAAGGGTTTATCTTTCCAAATGGAGGGATTATTTGGAGATATATTTGGAGAAAAATGCAGGCCAAATTTAATTATAAATTGCTTTTTCATTGCCTTAAAACATCCAACCCTTATTCTTCAGAAACTGAATCTTATTACCATCCCGTCTCCAGCACTGCATCTGACTGTCCTAGAAATAATTCTAAAAGGCCTGTGATTTCACCCAGTTAATCATATTCAGCCCAAGGTATAAACATGACCATGATTTATTTTAAATATCCTCTACATTTGCAGGAATTGAAGTTGGTTTTGAAATGTATAGACTGAAGAGACCTTGGAAATCATCCAATCTTATTTCCTTATTTTCAAAGTGAAAAACTGAGGTATGAAGGCATAAGATGGCTTTTCCACGGTAGATTAGTAGTTCTGGCAGATGCAAGTTCACATATCCTAGCAGGTTTTGTTGTTGTTGTTGTTGTTGTTGTTTTGTCTTTTTTTGCTTTATTTTGTTTTGTTTCTCACACAGAAAAAGAGCTATCCACCAAGGAAGAAACAAAAGAGGTCAGTCAGCTCTCAGGTCCTACAAGGCCAGTCTCAGAACTGTAAGTTCACTGACCCACCTCATCCGTCTGACTCTTCTACCAACCAACCTGAACCGGCTGCTGAACAATAAATGTCACTTGACAGCTCAGTGTTCAGACTCTCCCTGGTCACAGGACTCTCCTCTAGTGGGACGTAGCTTGGAAAGGCTGGCCCAGAGCTACCCAGGCTCTCCTGGGGCTACCTAGTTCTGTCCAGAACTCTAGTACAATAAGCCCTCGAGGAATCCAAAGCCATCCCGCTTTCTTAAAGCAAACAGACGTGAGAGCAACAGGCCACAAGCAGGAGTTCCTCATGGGTGATTCCCTTGGCCAGAGTAGACCAGCACCATCTGGCAATGTGGCTGAGCCCCAGGAGCCCTGCCCTTGTCTCCACTGGGTCAGAGAAGTTCAAGGGCTCAGACCTTGGGGGAGGAAAGTTCAAGGGCAATGACAAAGAACCCAAGGCCTCTTTGGGGTGGGTGGGAACTGGAGAATGCCCACCAACACCATCTTGGGTGGGAAAAGGAAAAAGAACCTGTGTTTCCCCCAGAAGGCTGTACCCTGCCTGGGAAGCAAGCTGTACCCAGAAATGACACTTGAGGACCTGGCTTGTGGCCATGAGTGCATATAGCTCAGGGGTTTTGTTTCCACTTTATAAATGGAGGGAGGCGAGGAAAGGAATTCTTTGGCTGAGTAACACAATACTTCTGAGTCCAGCCCACCAGGCTGGGCCCTGGGAAGAGCAAACAAGCACTCTTCCCTGTCTTAACAGGTTTGTGGGCACACGGCTGGCTGCCACTCACTGCACTTGTGAAGTAGATGCTGGGGAAAGGTGGCGGGGAGCAGACCTCCAACCCCCAGAGCTGGGCCAGAGCCGGGTGTAAAGAGCCTGGATGACCCAGCCTCAAAGCCAGCTCCTAATCCGAGATCTCTTCTTCTCTGGGACTTCCCAAATCCATTCTTACCCTGGCCAATGGACAGAAACGTACATGTGGCGCTGTGTCTCACGAGCTAAGAACAAGCACTCAGACCACTTAACGAGATCCAAATGGTCAGACACAAAGAATAGATAGAAACAATCACCGTTCCCATTGTGCTTTGCAGAGGATAAGGGTCTATCGATACTATTTTCATCCCTGTAACAACCGTCTAAGTCGGGCCTTATCTGACCCTTTTATAGATAGGGAGCGAGAGGTATCTACTGAAACAACTGCCACGTCCTGAGTTCACACTGTTTACTTCCAGCCTCACCCCTGCCCGCTCACAAATCCAGCAGCTTGGTCCTCCTCGGTACTGGAGATGAACAGAAGTAACACTGGCTTTTCCTGCAACCAGAGGTCAGACTAACTCATGGCATTGCAGCCCACGATGGTGAACGAATAAAAAAGTTTTCACCTGGCAGGCCTTAGCAGCTCGGCCTGACCCTTAATCAGGGCAGCCAGCCCAGCCACAGCCCAACCCTGGCAGGTGCCCTCTCGCCTCTCCTGCCAGCCCCGCCCATCCACACACTCCTGCCCAGAGCCCTCCTCTTGCTGTTTGTTTTGCTGAGAGTTTCCGTTGGCTCGCGTGTGGGTGTTTGTTGTATTTCTCCTGCAGATGGCAGACAGCGTGCCCTCCCCGGCATTACCCCACCCCAAGGGCTGTGTAGCAAGCAGGCCCTGCAAGGCCGAACAAAAGCCTAGCAGGTGAACAGCCCCGTCTGCCGGCGCCTTTTATCCAACCCAAGTCGCAGACAATATCTTTACAGAATTCTTTTCAACTCTGCCATCATCTGGAATTTTTTCTGCCTGGCTCTGGTCCTGCAGGAGCCCCCTCAGAGCACTCGACCCTTACAAAAAACCAGCTGCTCCTCTGATGGGGCACGGGACACTGGGTTCCAAGAAAGCGATTTCCTTCTTTCTTCAGTCCATTCCACTCCCCTCAGAACTCAGAGATCCCGATGATCACAGTAACTCTGGCAAAGGCTGTACGGATCACTGAGCTGTGGAAAACAGAAGTGACTCCAGTCCTCATCAGAAGGAAGGTGACCCTCAGCTTTTTACTGCTCTAAGGGAGGTCATCCTAGGCCAGAGTTGCCCTGGGGATGGGGAATGTTTGAAAGACTATGTCTCAGTCCGTAAAATGGACGCTCTGACCTGGACCTAGTCTGCTCACCTGGAAGAAGAGCTTCAGTCTCAAGTCTGTCTGTCTGTCTCCCTTCCTCCTCCTCCTCCCTCTCTGTTCCTTTCTCTCTCCCTCCTTTTTTCTCTCCATCTTCCTTCCTCCCTCTCCCACCTAACCCCCAACCAAGGAACCAGCCCAGGTACCACAGGAGACAAAGGTCAGAGAACATCTGATGTCCTCAGCACCCATGCTTGGAGTTCGAGTCACAACTAGTGACTCCCATTATGATTATATTATGATTATGGGGTTACCCATAATCACCCCTGCCTCCCAGTCAAACTACCTGTCTCCAAGGCTCTACCTGGTCCCCCCGTGTTGATAGCTTGCTAATTGCTAGTTTATAGTTGAGTCAGTAAGGTCTACTCATCCTTGTAGGGCTTTCTGGTCAGTTCGGTGGTCTTTTGTGGCCTGAGGAACAGATCCTGTAGGTAAGGAGCCAAGCTCATTCTACCATCTTCTCTCTGTTCTCATTCCCACAGGACCTCAGGAATACCCATTGTCCTCCAACAGAGAAAACTAATGGCCATAACTGCTGATCCTGCTGGCCACTTCTGTAGCTACCTGCAAGAAGGGGCTTGGAGCTCGGCAGTCTGGGAAGCAGATGCCTCTCCACAGAGGAAGCAGAGGAGGTATACCAGAATACCATAGAGGAAGAACACAGAACTCTCCAGGAGTGTCCCAACGGCAGCTTTGTGGATGCTAACACGGGGTCCTACAATCCCTAAGTCTAAGATTCTGGATGAGACTTCTATTCCAGTTTGCCAACTTCTAACACAAAATGGAGAGCTTGAGTTGTAATGTAGGCGAACTCTGTCCACAGTCCTGACACCGTGTAACCCAGGTACAGGGCCAGCCTGCATCCTACCTTTGGTTCCTGTGACACCTTCCCTCTTTGCATCTGACTTCTAGACCTTCAAGGCCTGGCTCAGAATGTTTCTATTTCTGTGAAAGCTCCAGCTCCTTCAGCGAGCCAGACACTTCTGTGGGTCATTCCCCTAGGGCTTACAAAGTCCTATGGGGCTTTTTAATAGCTTCTGGATTCCAGGAGTGTCTCACTCATCTCTGTTCCCAGAGATCTCTCATTATCTCATCTTCCAGCACCTAACATTCTAAACTGACAAGAATAAACATTGAACAAATATTTCCTTGGTCAATATCAGGATAATCTTCCAACATCTTTCTGATTGGCTACTAGGTATCGGAAGTCAGACACACAGAGAACTGGAAACAGAGAAACCAAAACATGTCCCCATCTCCTTGGAGACCACACACATTACTCTAAATTTCAAAAGAGAAAATATCAAATAATGCTACAGGAGATGCAGGCAAAGGGATATGGGACCCTCACTGGACATCCTCACTAGACAGTGCCATGAATTTCCAGTAATACTTTGACGGTACCCCTCTGCCCCAACTTCTAGCCATCCATCAGAAACTGGTTAAGCATAATTTTGAATCCCCAAGCCCCTGAGCTTCAGGAAATGCAGACTCCCCCACTTAACGTGCTCTGTACAGCCTGACAAACATGTGTGGCTGTCCCTGCTGCACACTCACCCTGGCCATGCAGCTAAGCCTCTGTGGTCAGGATCCCAGAGAGGCCTCTCCATGATTTGCATATAATCACACAATGCCAGGCACAACAAAGCCACTCAATACAGGAGAGTCTTCTCAGCTGAGTTTAAGGTTTAATCTCCTTAATACAAAAGTTTCTGCTTTGCTTTGCAGGGTTCTGGGACTCTTGCTAATGATGCTAAACAAATAATCACCATTTATCTCCCCTCCCCCCAGAGGTTTTAACCAGTGCCCCTTTCTGTTGTGGTTTACGGGCCAAGCCTGCACCTGCGCTGTATGTGAACTCATTTGGACATCCAGCGGGGCTTTTTAAAGACAGCCAGGCATAGGAAGAGCAGCCAGAGCCAGGGAGAAGGCACCCCAGTCTTGGCACTACTGCAGACAGCCCTTCAAGGCTGCCTGTTACGGTTGTAGACCCTGCAGGAAACACTTGCGAAACACCTTCAGATCCCCCTCCTTCTTTATGAGTGGAGCTGATCTTCCTCTTCCTGGGACTACCCTTCCTCCACATGCTGCCCCTCCCAGACTCCCTCCTTCCATTTCTGCACAATGATCCCTGTATCTGGGTGTTATTTCTAAGTCAACTTTCCTGCTTGCTCCTGTAGTCCTTACCAGGTGAGTCAGGGTACCCTAAAATGACAGCCTCCAGGACCTTCAGGACCAACGTGCTCAGAACTTTCTGTCTTCACTCCAGTTGCTTCGTTGAGGTGTTTCCAGAATGAACCAAGATCTCTTACTTTGATGCAATATTTGGGCATTGGTAGGTACTCAGGATTTTGGTTTGAATTGGATGGCCTGGATATCTTAGTTATCTATTTATCTTAGCAGGCATCCAACAAGACCCTTTATTGTGTCTCATGATGTTATAGTGCAGAAATCACTTCAGGGCTCAGCTGGGCAAGCCTTTTACTCTATTTCATTGATGAGGGTTACCCTGTGGTCTTTGGTTGACGAACAGACTAACCTAAGAGTCTAAAAGTGTCCCCTATACATGGCTTGCAAATTAGTAGGGGTGGCTAAGGTCTTGTCTCAGCTAAGAGCCCTCTCAAGTGTGACAGTCTCCAGACAATAAGGGTCTTTCACACAGTATATCAAGGTTCCCAGAAAGAGTAGTCCAAAAGAACTCTGCAGAGGCTACAAGGTGTCAGAAATCCCAGAATCTCACTTCGTAGGTCACTAAAGACATCTTCCAAAAGTCTTCTCAGGGCCAGTAGCCCTAAAAGCAGTGCAGAATAGAGTTTCCTGGCACTGCATAGCCTAGCCTTGTAAATGTAACATTACTGTTGCTAACCTACATGTGCTAGGTGTGGGTATCATTGTCATGCTTTTCCCCAAAGATTCAAACTAACATCCTACCTACCCTTGCTCTGGCCTAATTTAGCATCCCTCGTTGGCCCAGTGCCCGGCCTGCCTCTTATCCCTTCAGCCATCACAAGACCTCAGCTTTCTTTTCACTGCCACGAGACCCCAAACTCATATTTTTTATATTTATTTGAGGATGGCTTTAGACTGGGAAATTAAAAAAAAAAAAAAAAAAAAAACTTGAGTCAATTCAGGAGAGACGCAAAGATACCACCACAAGGTAGACAGTCTCAAGCCAGGACTTTCCTAAGTGGCTCTAGTTGCATGTCCCTCCTGTTATCAAGTGTTGTCACCATGTCACTGTTCTCAGGTTGTCTGAACCATAGAGACAGGATTACCAGTGGGCAGGACAATCTGTTTCACTTGGTACTGAGTCCCATGAGCGTCTAACGACACTTAATCAGACAGGCTTCAGCAGACTCAAGCCAGCTGCATGCTCCCTGGCTCCAGTCTGGGAATGGCAGGTGTCTGGCAGGGAAGTCCCTGATCTCAAAGTGGGGACACTGTGCAGAAGTTAGAAGGTGTCATATGATCTGGGTTCAGAAATCCCAGAATCTCACTTTGTTAGTCATTAATCATTGAAGACATCTTCCTCACATGTTCGGGACATAGACTTTCTTTTTTCTTCATAAATATGCTTTGAATTTTATTATGAAGTATTTAAGCCATGCCAGAAAAAAGGAATAAAGAATATAATAACTGTCATGCACCCAAATCTAACTTAAATAAGTGATTACTAAATGAATTCTCAGTGTTCAGTGCAGTTGAGGGAAGAGTCAGGTCTGTCTATTGTCATGAGGGAAGAAAGAAGCCCTGATGGGGAAGAGAGACACTACCACAGCATTGATGGTGGCTGCTCCAGTCATAGAGAGGGCATTGATCAGGAGCACTGATGGTGACCACACCAGTCATAGAGAGAGCATTGATCAGGTGCATTGATGGTGGCCACTCCAGTCATAGAGAGAGCATTGATCAGGCACATTGATGGTGACTGCTCTAGTCACAGAGAGATCATTGATGAGGAACACTGATGGTGGCCGCTCCAGTTATAGAGAGAGCATTGATCAGGAGCATTGATGGTGGCCACTCCAGTCATAGAGAGAGCATTGATCAGGAGCATTGATGGTGACTGCTGTAGTCATAGAGAGATCATTGATGAGGAGCACTGATGGTGGCCACTCCAGTCATAGAGAGAGCATTGATCAGGCGCATTGATGGTGGCTGCTCTAGTCATAGAGAGAGCATTGATCAGGAGCACTGATGGTGACCACTCCAGTCGTAGAGAGAGCATTGATCAGGAGCATTGATGGTGACTGCTCTAGTCATAGAGAGAGCATTGATCAGGTGCTACAACTTAGAGGGATGTTCTAAACTTGGAAACAGGATGTAGAGACCACAGCATGATCTTTCTAGTTCAGAGACTCCCCAGGTGGCATGGTCTAAATTAGTCACTAGCTCCTTAGGGATTCTCTAGGCCTTGAGTATCATGTCCCTACATTTGAGCTATTTATGTCTACCTGTCTCCCAGCCTTGACTGTGAACTCCGTGACTACTCTCTATTGCCTTTGTCTCATAAGCATTTGTACAGAGTCAGGACTCTGTTATTGAGTTGAAGGTTCGATTTAATCTTTGGAAACTCCATAATTAATGGTCTGGGGACAGAAGAGTTCATAGAAAGGGAAAGGAAAGGTGAGTTAAAAACTAAGAGACCAAAGTAGACCCATCACCCAGACCCCTGGATGCTAACTGATGTCCCTAAAAGGAGTCAAAGGAGTCAAAGCTCCTTGGGGAAATGGCTGATTGAATGAATGGCTATGGCAGGAAACAGACACGAAGGGCTTGAGATCTTGTGATGCCAAAAAAGATAAGGAAGTATATATGCACATGAGAGGGAGAGAGAGAGAGAGAGAGAGAGAGAGAGAGAGAGAGAGAGAGAGAGAGAGAGACACACACACACACAAACACACACACACTGTAGAGTGGGTCAAATGAACTCTCTAGCCAACTAAAAGAATTTTTAGTGGTCAATATGAATCATTTTAAAGAAACAAAAAGAAGGCATGCTTTCAGCTGAAAGTATTAAATGGCTAAAGAAGAAACAAATCTTACACATGGAATCCCAAACAACTTACAGACACGCTCTCCCTCTTAGAGTTGGAGCAAAGCTCTCCACTCCACAACTGTGGGCTTCGCACAGAGATTTCTTCTCTGCCAACAAGTGTAGTATGGCAATGGAGGAATTACAGTGGAGAAATCCTAACAGATGACCAAGAGCAGTATAAGTGCTGTCATGCCATGTCTATCATATGTGCCTTTGTGACACTATAAAGAAAACGTCACTTTATTGCTGTGGTCTTCTAAAAGATAAAAAACACTCCAGACCAATGACTGTAGAGATTTCTAAGGAATCCCACCCAGCTAAGGCCCATTTTACAAAGTACTTTTGGAGATTGTCAAAAGTAAGGAAACTCTTGAAAAACGTTCGCAGTTAAAGAGAGGCAGGGACATGACTAAATATAATGTTTGACCTTGGAATAGACAAAGTGGTGTGAACAAAGTGTGACTGTTAGCTAAAGTGCTCGTCCAGTAACTGTAATTACTGGGAGCGGGGCACATGGGAACTCTGAGAGTTTCTGTAAATCCAAAATTGTTCTTTAGAAACTAAGCTTATTAAAATGCATACTTATTGTCTATATTCCAGGAAAAACTTAACTACAAAAGCAAAGAGAAGAATGTATGTGTCTCAGTGGGTTCCAGGATTGTGGAAGTTCAGAAGTCCCTGTGTCTCAGTGGGCTCCAGGATTGTGGAAGTTCAGAAGTCCCCAGCCTGCTGAGCTAGTGCAGATCCACAGAAAGTCAAAGCTGAGCGAGACAACCAGAACACCACCAGGAGCCTGGGAAACGGTAGTGCTAGGAAATGGCAAAAATGACAGTTGGAAGCCGGGCGCTTAAAGGTGGTGCAGGACTTGAACCCCAGCACTCGAGAGGCTAAGGCAGGCAGATCTCTGAGTTCCAAGCCAGCCTGGTCTACAGAGTGAGTTCTAGGAAGCCAAGGCTACACAGAGAAACCCTGTCTCGAAAAACAAACAAACAAAAAAGGAAGAAAAGAAAGAACAAGACAGACAGACGTGATAGTTGGAACAAGGGGAGATATAGTAGGCCTGGCAGTGACCAGTTAGCTATCAGACAACTTGGACAAAAAGACAGGGTCAGCTTCATGCCATAGAAGGACTATGTGATACAGGTGAGTCTGCAAAATGGTGCTGGGCTAATATGAACTAAAACCCAGGATGAGTTAGTGTTGCCACCTATGAATGCGTTCAAAAGAGTGTCTGCTTAAACATTAAAAGGATACACACACACACACACACACACACACACATAAACACACACACGCACATGCACACGCGCGCGCACACACACACATACACACACACACATACACACACACACGCACACACGCACACGCGCGCGCGCTAACAGCATTTCCTCTCCTTCCTCTCCTCCCTCATTCTAGGAGATGCCTGTACCCCTCGGCTTGTTCCACGCCCAGCTCACTGATTCCTGCAAGCTCGCAGTGCCACCTACTGGCAAGACAAAAGCAGAATGGGAGAGCTGCTCAGCAACAAAGTAGCTGATAGGAGCCTATCAAGGGGCACTCACAGGCTGGGGAACTCTGCAAAGCAGTGGCTCTACAGGAAGCTATCAGCCTGGATGATGGTGATCATTTGTTCCCAGTAATCTAAGTTTCCCCCTTAAAAGTGTCTCTACAAGCAATCTTTCCTTCTATACCTCTTAATTCTCTTCCCAGCCCTGACTGCAAAATAGCATCCAGCGATAGATTCCTCTGAGCTTCTAGGACATCCTTTTAAGTATCGCCATGCCCAGAAAGAATTCTAGAAAATAGATCATGCACAAGATATATCTTCTGATCAAGAGACCAAAAATGGTTAAATGAATGGAATTCCCTCGAACTATGGTCACTTCTCTGGGTGTCAAGGGGGCAGATCTCTTCTTAAAAAGCAATCAATCATGTCATTTGAACATTGATGAATAACACAGGGCAAGTCAAAATCCATTTCTGCTTCCTCCACATTTTCTTCCTCCTCCTCTTCATCTTCCTCTTCCTCCCTCTTTTTTAAATTAGGCCTCACTACAGTGTGATATATTGGATTTTTCTGAAGGCTTCTAAGCAACCATACATCACACAAGAGCATTGAACCTGATCTGGGTTTACGCTTTTCCAAATACTTCTGGTCTTGTGGGCATCCGTGATTTTTCATAGCAGCCATAAAGAAAGTTGGGCAGTATGACCCACTATCACTTTTCATAGGCAATAAAGCAATGGATTATTCTATTTTGAAAGCCTGCCCTTCTCAAAAGCATCCACCAAATGTGTTCTCTGAGACATCACCTGGTTGTACCAGGGACTCGGGCTGCTTTGCGGCCTCCCGTGATTTCCTGTATGCATGGTCTAGGGGCACTTGACTGGTGTCACCGATCGGTTAAAACTGGATTTCATTCCAGAATGGGGCTCCGACTTTTTCACTGTAAATGAAAGGCAAGGACTAGATGGCTCCCTAAGGGTTTGTGAGTTTGTATTTGCATTGTGTGTTGGGTAGCGGAGACAAAAACTGTAATCCCTCTGCAGATCGCCTGTGGGTTTTGCACACAGAATGCTTAAAGGAGTCTGGCTATCTGGCCTTGTGAAAGGAAAGTGCTGGAACAACCCTCGTCTTCACTATGCCCAGTCGTAAGCATGCTGCCTCACTCATGATGCCTTCCAGAGCAACCTCCTCTGGAAGGAGAGGTAGAGGCAAAAGAGAAAAGGAGCTGTGGACTTGCACCGTCTGGGCCACGGCTGCCCAGAGGACCCATCTCTCAGATTTCATCTGCATGAATTATTCAGTGACTGACAGCTATCGCTGCCACCAGGCAGAAGCTGTCCTTCCCGAGCCAGGTCACTCTGTGCGTCTGTTGAGCACCCTTATCTTGTCTTCTCCTCCTGCCTGTTAGTCTCCCTGTCTGTCGCTTTGCCTCCCCTACCTCTCCACCTCTGCCGGAAACCTTCCTTGGTGCCTCGCCTCCCCCATCTCCACGTCTGCTTTGCTCTCTGCTGATGTTACCCCCCCCCACAAGAAGATGACGGTTCTCTTCTTTGGGAACCTCCAAGAGGGATTGGTCCTCATAGCTGTCTTCTGCTTCATCCTCCAGATCCCCACATGCCTGGTTATAGAGCATCCTCGGGCCTGCCAGGGTGAGATTGCCTGTGCAAAAGGAGAGCTGGACCCGTAGGGATGCCCAAATGGTAGAGGCTTAAATTAAATTTGTACAAAGGAGTTTGGGAGTAAAATTGAGGAGAGGGGACATCTGTGAGGGGTGCTAAATGACTCTGCTAGATAGATATCTTGACTAATGTTGGGAAAGAGGAGCCCTGGGAAATCACAGAGACCAATAGCTCTTGGGTATTAAAACCCTTCCTGTCACCCCCACCCCACCTCATAGGTAAGCCCTGCTCTATGTCGACACCTGCCCCTTGTCCCCCTGGAACTTTCCTCTCTGGAATGGGTCCCCACACCACCCCCTTCTGCCACCTCTGCCCTTCGGAGTTCTTCAACCCCTGGCATGGCCAGAATGCTTGTTTCCCATGCGGCTCTGAGGCCAACCAGCCAGAGGAGGGCAAGGACACCTGTGTCTGTCAGAGATCTGGACGAGTATTCCAGGTATGTCTTCCAGCAGTGGGACCCAAGGGCAGGCTGCATTTCCAGGGCTGCTTCAGTTAGCAGTCAAGTTTAGCTCAGGAGTAACCTGACCAGTGTAGGCTTGGGTTTCCAAAGGACTTGGGAGTAAGGTTGTACGGTGCAGGGTTAAACGTGAATTTCAGGCAAATACTGGATAGCATTTTAGTGTCTCATGGGACTAATAAAAAGTATTCATTATACATCTGAAATTCAGATTTAACTGGTTGCTCTGTAGGCTTAGTTGGATAGTTAGTTAATTTGCTAAATATGGTTACCTTCTTGGAAGGAAATGTCATTATCTACAGTGATCACTCCAAACACCTTCACCCAAGCCATTCCAACCTGAATTTTTCCTGTAAGCCAGCAAATGTGCTTGTAAGCCCTTCTGTTACTGAAATTCTCCTGTCCTCTTAACTAAATTGACAGCATTCTGGTAACCATAGCAACCCTGTCCCTATGCCACTCCAACCTGCGTCTGTTCACTTCATTTCTCCTGTCCTCTCTTCTGGTACATCTCAGAAATGTTCACACCCAAAGGGTCACGAGTGGTCCATCACTACCAAGTATTAGCCATCCAACCTGAGATGGGACTCCTCCCACACATCCTTACTTTCAGCCCAGTGATGGTCAGTGCCCTTGCCTTCCCGGCTATGAAGACATTGGTGAACCAGTGGGCTGTGTCCAGAGAGAACATAATGACTGCAAAGATGGAGCCACTTGGAACCAGGAGGGGAAATGTCTGACCAAAGAACAATGGAATGATCACTGTGTCCAGGAGGTAGGAGGATGCTCAGAGATTACACCCTTGTGGCTGTACCCAAATATGGCTTCTCAAATCGACCCTGTCTGCTGAGGTGGCAGCCCCAACATTCTGGGTTCTTAAATGAAAGATACACACACACACACACACACACACACACACACACACACTTATATTTTAATATGCCTTAAACAGCTTAATGACTGGGCCACTCCCTACCTCCACATGGCTAACACACTCCCCTCCGATATTCCTGAGTTATTACTTACTAAAACCTATATTCCATCTTGGCTGCCCCAGATGCAGCCCTGCAGCCCTCTCAGTCTGAATTCCCCAGCACCTACATGACAGCTATGTTCTCTGTATGCACACCCCAGGCATGGCTTCTACTCCTTTCCCAGCATGGCAGCTATCTCCCTTCCTGCTCCTTCCTCAGTCCCTTGACTGGGATCCTAAAGTCCTGCTTCTCTCCAGGACTAATGTCCTGCCCAGCCATTGGCCACTGGCAACTTTATTTACCAATCAAAACTAACTGGCAGCAGGGTCCTTCGGTGTCTTAGGTGCAGACTGAGGATTCTCGTGCAATTTGGAGAACCAGATTAACATAATATAACCAGCATTAGACCAAATCCACAACACACGCTTTCCTCCTGTATCTCCTTTCTACTATTCCAAACCCAGTCTGGGTTGTTCTACCAGGCCCTCCCTGAAAACACAGAAGGCTGTACTTTGCACTCTGACATAGTTCTTATAAAAAACTGAAAACTAGTAAGGAGTCCCTCTTCCGGAGAAATATCCCTAAGAAGTCGGAATCTTTGCTCAGGTGTGTCCCACACCGGGAGATGCTCGTGGCTATGACCCAAGCCTGGGGCTCTGCTTGTGCTGGGGACAACAATCGAGTGGCATATGTGGACCCCTCTGCTCAGGAGAACAGAGGCACATCTTGCAGCTCAGCTGCTCTCAGGGCATCCCACAGATCTCCATCACTGAAGGCACTGGAAGCCAGGTATGGTGCCCTGAAGGCCAAGCCTTGATTAAGTCATAGTGTGACTAAATGCCCTCAAAGATGGACCGGGTGGGGTGACTGTGCATGAACAGGGCCCAGAGGCCATTGTTTCAGCTCACATCATGTTGCAACCTGCCTCATATATAAGGTTCCAAAGCAAAAGAAAAGACAGTTTCATTTCCTCTCACAAATCTCATTAGAGATACAGCAGGCCTGTGTGTGCTAAGGAGGAGATGCATGTCTAAGAAAGCATGATCCAAGGTTGTTTCTGATCAAGGAGTTCTTAGATCTACTATAGCACCACCTCCCCTCCATCCCTCCAGACAGTCATACGAGGCTCCCCAGGAGACACTCCACACCTTCCTACTGTGGAGAGCTGGTTCTCTAAACGTGTGGAGAACTACTTCCCTACAGGAATGCTGGTTCTCTAAACGTGTGGAGAACTACTTCCCTACAGGAATGCTG
>JADRCC010573590.1:0-14661 GCA_019843855.1 Hylomyscus alleni | reverse complement strand
TCCCTGGAAGCTCTGGGGGTCCTGTGAAGTCTCTATACCCCTGTGTAGGGGAATGCCAGAGCCAGAAAGTGGGGGTGGGTGGGTTGGCGAGCAGGGGGAGTGGGTAGGGGATGGGGGTTTTCAGAGAGGAAACCAGGAAATCTGTAAGATATGCCCATTTTCCTTCTAAGAAACACTTCAGCACTTTTTAAAATCATTACATATAGCGTTTTAGTCTCCTCCTGTGTCTTTTTTTATTATTATTATCTTTAATCTTTTTTCACAGCCCAGCCATTATCCCCCTCTGAGTCTGCATTCTCACAGATCCTTATCTCATTCCTCCTCTGCCCTGTCTCCAAGAGGATGTCCCCACCCCCTACCCCACCAGGCCTCCTCATTCCCTGGAGTCTTAATTCTCTTGAGGGTTAGGTGCAGCTTCTTTCATTGAGGCCAGACCTGGCAGTCTTCTGCTATATAGCTGCCAGGGGCCTCCTATCAGCTGGTATATGCTGCCTGGTGGCTCAGAGTCTGAGAGATCTCGGGGATTCAGGTTAGTTTAGACTGCTAGTCTTCCTGTGAGTTCATCCTCTTCCACAACTCCTTTCCCTAATTCAACCACAGGGGTTTCTGGCTTTTGTCCATTGGTTGGGTGCAAGTATCTGCATCTATCTCAGTCAGTAGCTTGTTGGGCCTCTCAGAAGGCAGCCATGCTAGGCTTCTGTCTGTAAGCACATTATAGAACCAGTAATAGGACCAGTCAGCCCTTGGAATCTCCCCTTGAGATGGATCCCAAGTTGTGTTGGTCACTGGATCTCCTTTCCCCTCTCTTCTCCATTTTTGTGTTTGTAGTTCTTTTAGACAGGAAAAATTCTGTCCCTCCTGCAAGCCTGTGTGTCAGTACTGCTGGGAGACCGGTTCTCTCCTGGAGGAATTTGGTTATGGAGAGCTGTGGTACATGGCCAGCTCTGGAGTGCAGACAGAGATCATAAGGACCCTGTCCCCAGCTGATCCTTGGTTCCTGTGTCCTGATGGATCTATGAGTGTCCCTCTTGGGCCAGGAATTTGAAGAGAAGTGGTAGTCTTACCTTGGCTCATAGGTGTGTAGGAACTCCTGGGAGACCAGCTCTCTCCTGGCTGTATTTGTATAGGTAGCTTCGTGACACAGGATCAGCTCTGGGATGGAATCAGGATCATATCGGCTGGAGACTGGAAGTCTCTTGTCCAGACAGCCCCTCAGTTCCTGTGTCCTGAGGGTTCCAGGCAAGTTCCTCTGAGCAGCAGTGGTGGTCTTACCTGCACTCACAGTCCTGTCTCCACTTCTCAGAGCCTCACTCTCTCCCAGCACTATTTGGGTATGAAGCCCTGTGGCAGAGGATCTGCTACAGGCAGAGACTGAAACTGGAAGACTAACTTGGCAGCCTTCAATGCCTGTTCCCTTCACTCTCTTTCTCTCCCAATCCCCGTCTGTTTCCAGTTCAACCCTTCACTCTCCCTTTCAATTTTTGTTTTCTGTCTCTTCTTCCCCTCTTTCTTCTGTTACAGATCACTTCTCACCTCATTGGTTTCATTCTTAACTATTGCACCCCAAAATTCTGCTCAAGTATGCACACATACTCATGGCCATCTACAATTGTATGTTGCTTTCACTCTTCCTAACTGTGGAGTACAAATGGCTCCAACATATACACAGCTAAAAAGATATTTATATATCCTATCACACCAATAAACAGGCCAATTTTTTCAATGATCCTTGAAGCAAGATCTTGGTTAAAAAAAAATAAACAACACACAAAGGCAGTTGGCTTCTCTCTGTAGTGTTTTCTAGCCAGCTGTTTGGCTCCCTTGAATAAGGGTGAGATCTCCTCTTTGTATGCCACCACTGGGTCATAGAAAGTGGGTATTCTACCTGTCCCTGCATCAGTAAATCATAAGACAGGATGTTGACGTGGATATCCCAGCCATACCCTGTGTTCATCACATCTAGTTTTCTTACCAACTATGCATCTTTGTGACCTCTCGGTGTTGTTTCTGCAGTGGAACAGAATATTACTTAGTTTAAATGCCTATTTCAAAATTTAATCTTGACAAGGGTACCTCTAAGACAACACCTTCCTATATCCCTTATTTTGGTGCTGGCTATGTACAGATTAGAAATAAATGATATACCATGACTTGCCCTAATCCATGAAGCCCTAGGAATAGATTTGAGCAATAAATGCCACAGAAGAATGGTGACTGCTACTACTCTGCTTCCTTTTATCTATTTCTACACCCTCCCTAGTTCTAGTTCACATCATTCTAATGCCCACATATGAGAAACACATATGTGGTATTTTTTATTCCATGTGGTCTGATATCCATCTGATATCCTCCAGTTTATGAGATCCCCCATTTTCCCCATTGTTATATAAATTATGTTGTACTGAATAATATTCATATAAATATATTAATATATAATATATTCCATTTTCCTTGTCCTGCTATCCTATAACATTTAGAGTGACTCTATACTTAGATATTCTGTATAATACCATAATTAGATAGAAATTATTACTTCTGATATTCCACAACACAGTGGGATAACTGTAGTTATCTAGTCATCTAGTCTATATTTTGTAAAAATCTAAAATTAAAATTTGAAAATGTCAATCACAGGGACATTGAGAAAATAAAATTCCAGTTACCTTCATTGAATCTGTGCACACTTCCTGCATGTGCTGAAAATTAACACTAACCTCCTTTAATATGTACAATTCATATATATTAGCTAATATACAAATAAGACTGTTAAAGGTGAACAGAAGACGTATTCCCACAAATCAAAGCATTTAGACAAGTATTTAAATCCACATGAAAACTTTAGCAGCTGAAATGTTTTATGCAGCTCAATGACTAAGTGAAAATTTGAACTTATACATGGGTGTGTGTGTGTGTGAGTATGTGTGTGTTGTGTGTGTCTGTGTTTGTTGTGTATGTGTGTGTATGTGGTATATGGTATTTGTGTTTTGTATGTGTGTGTTTTGTGTGTGTGGTGCACATTTGTGTATGCTGTATGTATATGGTTTATGTGTGTGTGGTTGTGTGTATATGTATGATATGTGTACTTATTTGTGTGGTGTGTTTGGTGTGTATTTGGGGTATTTATGTGTGTTATGTATGTTTCTGTATGTATGTTGTATATGCACATGCATGTATGTGGTATGTGAATGTATGTGTGGTACATATGTGTGTGTGGTATGTGCATGTATGTGTGATATGTGTGTATGTATCTCAGTATGTATGTGTGTGTGTGTATGTGTGTGGTATGTGGTACAGGTATGTATGTCTGTGTTATTGCAGATATTTTGCAAAGAAAATTCCTTTTAAAGAAAAGTCCTCTTAAAGTGTAAGCAATCCTTTTGCTGCTTAAGACCTGTATAGATCATGGCTATAGAAATAAATTCAACAAGCTGTACAGTGGGTACCTCAGGAGGTTGATGGTCTTACAGATCCTAACCCCACAATACTCCACATCAACATTCCTTTACAAAGGGAAATAACACATCCTTCATGAAGAAACCAAGATAGACAGTGAACTCTCTCCCTCATAATTTTTCTTACTAGTCTTTCAGATTTTATAATATGATATGCTCTGAACCTTTTAGTAAAATGAAGGTTTCTCATTTCAGCCTAACTGCTGCTAATCTATTCCAAATGTTAACAATGCAAGTAAGGTCTGGTAACCATCCCTGCACGGAGCTGATAATAAGAATAGAGCTGATCACCATCTGGTTTGGTTCAGAGTAGAACTTGCAGCCTAATAGTGCAGAATTTGAGTTGGAAGTCCCTTGCATTTTATGAATGCCACAAAAAGAATTTAAACAAACGGCACTCCCCAATAGACATGAGTCCATATTCATTGCTCTGTAGGTTTGCTAAATATGGAATATCATATTACTAATTTTAGCAAATTCTAGGGTACATAAACAGGCCAAAACCTCTTAACATAAATTATGCCAGAGCTATTTAATGATAATTTACACAGTGATGCCTTTTAGGACTTATGACAGAAACCCATTTTAGAAATAAAAAGCAAAATTTAAAATTGTGTTTTTCTTGCATGCCTCTCTTCCCAATGCTGCTGTTGTAGATCTTTAAAAATATGCTCTTCTGTACCACATCATGCATAAATTAGAAAATCTGATTTATCTAGAACTACTAGTGATTTTTAAATGGGTTGTTGTTCCAGACTAGAAGTGTATCACCAGTCCTTTTCAATTACAAATAATTTCAGCAACAATCTAGATTTATACAATGGAATCTTTCTTCTAATTATATTAAATTATAACCAGATTCAAACTTGTCTAAGAGTTTGGGAGCTCAGGCCATGGATATTTAATAATCAGATCCATGTTCATCACAGTCTCATTGTATTGCCAATTCTTTGAATTATGCCTGGCACACAGTAAGAATCTCCTAAATGAGTGAAGCCTGAGAGACCTATGTGGAAATTAACAAGACTTTGGACAACATTGTTCTACTTTCTTGAAAGTTCTGTTCCTTATCCAGGGATATTTCTAAAGTTAATCAAAGAATATAAAGTTTTTATAAGCCTGGATGGCCTAGGCCTTTACAAGTATAACATCTACACTGGCAGATTAGCCCTATTTCCTGCAGATAATTACTCAATTATTTATGTATGTATTCCATTTCCAAACAAAAGCACAAATGGAGGAGATAGTCCTCCTTCACAAACTTATTTGCTGACACATGTACAAATATCTCAAGGTGCTCCCTTTACTACAAGAAAACAAAATTTGTGTAGGTACTTCTATGTTCAAAGGAAAAGAGCCCAAGAGAAGGCATAAGAAACAGAGAACCACTTGTTTACACTCAAGAATCCCGTAAAACACTAAAATTATATATATATATATATATTTTTATATATATATATATATATATATATATATATATATATATATATATAACACAAAAGATGTGTTGCAGACCTTTGCAGGCCTTGTGTATGCTACTTCAGTCCCTGTGATTTCATATGCACTTTGATCATATTGAATTACAAAGTATTGTTTTATTGTTATCCTTCATCCCCTTTGGCTTTTACACTCTTTCACTCTTCTCTTCCAGAGGGCTCCCTGAGTCTTGAGGGTAGGAATTTGATTTAGGGCTATGTATTCCAAGGTCTCTCAGTCTCTGCATAGTTTCTGGTTGTGGGACTCTGGTGATGGTTGAGTAAGGCATTGTTCTATAGCAGAATGTCATTAGGAATCATTTTATTGATATATATTTGGGTAGAACAGGTGTATTTCATTATTATTGTTTGTAGTGAGAACTGTGTTTTTCATGGATTAAAAAGTCTGAATATAAGGCTGAATTTGTAAGACCAAAATTTTGATCATAGGTTTCTGGCAGATCCATGTTCAAAGTTACTAAAAGTGGTATAAATTTATCACTAAAGGCCTATCAATTTGATATTTTAAGTTCATCCAATGAATGTAGTTCCCAGAATCATCTGAGACTAAGCAGTTCTTTAACTTAATTTTTCTTCTATACCTTCTAGCTAATCTCTCTGCTCAAAAGAGCACCTCTCATCTTCTAGCCAAAAATCTAACGTCTGTAGTGTCTGCTTTTCATTGAAATGTATGCTTTTTCTGATTTCTATAATTAAGCAAGGTTGAGGTCAAGCAGCAAACTTGTTTCTCGGTTCTGTTTTCTTGATTTTCTTTTCAAGCTCCCCATCCCCTCTTTTTCAGACTCTCCACATCATGTGTCAGGAGCCTGTTGTGGATTTGCTTTGTCATCTATTAGACATAACTCTGCTGACAGGAGTGGTACCTCTATAGCATATTATATATTGTGCCAATAAATCCCCATGGTACCAGGAAAATTCTTTTGTACCATGATGAAAGTGCCTTCTAAGAGCCAAGAAAGGAAACACTATTCCACAATCTACACCTTAAGAGAAACTTCGTATACTTTGCTTTTCTTTACTATCTGACAGCTCTGCACTTTTAGAAGTGAAGCAGAGTTGGATCTGCTTAATGCTTGGAAAGAAGACAGAGGCACTCAACAGGGTAGGTTTTCACCCCACCCCACCCCTACATCATTGCTGATCTCACTTGTTCAGAGCAGTGTGATAGAAAGTCAAGAGAGAATATTCTACACATTCTAAACTCTCATTGTGCCCCACATCTCCAGACAGATCTTTTAAAGACTCAGTTCTAATATTCTAAAATTGAATTTCATGATGAGAATTCACTTGTCCATAGTGTTTGGAAGTGGGCTAGAATCAGAAGTGATATCACTCTACTTGAAAAGTAAAGTTAAATATGTATAATGTAATCTTGGAAATACTTCTGCCCTTTGTCTGCTCTATTCTTAAATGCTTCTGATTACAACATACTTGTCTCTGCTAAACACTCCCTCTCTCTCAGAACTCCCCAACTCAAGTGCGGTGTTCTGCTTGAAGCCAAGTTATAACAACCTTACTAAATTGTCTTCTGAAACTCAGCAAATGAGTACAAGCATCGACTTAACAGTTGAATCTTTAAAAATGTGTGTGTGTGTGTGTGTGTGTGTGTGTGTGTGTGTGTGTGTGCTGTCTTTTACAAGGTGACTATCTTTTTTTAATAATTATTGGTGAAACTTTAATATTCTGGGTTTTTTTGGTTTTTGTTTTTATAATTATTGACCAGGTGACTATCTTTATACCATAAAATCTAAATCTTCCATAATACTCAACATCCTCTAACCAAGTCATACTGTGAAAAAACAAAGAAACAATAACAATGACAAAACAAAACAAAAAACTCCAAGAAATAAACAAAAATTGTTGAGAAGGAAATGGCAAAAGAACAGAGCTCTCAGCTTTACAGAATCAAGAACTTGAATCAAGGAAGCAAATATAGATTTGACTAAAAAGAAGCTAAGGAGTTTCTTTGTGTGTTGAAGGTCCTGGGTTTGATCACAAAGGTGGGGAAAAGCTGAACAATCCTCAGAAGTTAACAAGTAAATAAGTTGTACTTAGTGCATTTTGAAAAGAAAAATAAACCAGTGACCAATAAGCTAGGGAAACTAAATTTTCCCATAGATACAAATGAGATTCTACTACTTAGATTCTCATGACTTTGATATTGTTAAACTACTTTCTTGTGAATTCTGTGGGTAGAATTCAAATTGTTAATGTAGCTCATTATTGTACAGAGTACTTTCTATACAACCTGCAGTTATTTATTACAGAACAAGAATGTCTGCCTTTTGGGACGAACAACAATATGGACTGACCAATGCCCTCAGAGCTCCCAGGGACTCATCCACCAACCAAGGACTATACATGGTGGGACTGATTGTTCTGGCAGCATGTGTATAGTAGAGGATTGCAAAGTCAGTCATCATTGGGAGGAGAGGCCCTTGGCCCTGTGAAGGTTCTGTGCCCCAGTGTATGGGAATGACAGGGCTGATAAGTGGGAGAGGGTGGGGTGGCAGGCATGGGGAGGGGGGAGGCAACAGGGGTTTGTTCTTGTTGTTTTTGTTTATTCATTAAAAAGAAAAAATAAATAAATTAATAAAAAATTAAAAAAAAAAAAGAATATCTGCAGATGGTAGAATATGTTTGTCTGGGATTTGAGTTCTTTCCTATATTCAGACTATTCCATCATCCTAACCTTTAAAATTTTTCTGTCTTGTTACTTTTGAAAGGAAGTATGTGACTTTTGGTCTATGTGAAAGTATAAGCATGGCATTTTAAAACATATATTAATAGGAAATAAAATTCATCAGTTACAACCTCCCTTTGATATAATTTATTCCTTCAAATTCTTCCTTTTGAATTTTCAATTTAAAAAATTTGCTGAGACTGAAGTACCACAAATAGATATATCTATGTTTTAAAAAGAAAGGGAAACACCACCTTTCACAATAGTCACAAATAATATAAAATACCTTGATGTAACTCTAACCAAACAAGTGAAAGATCTGTGTGACATGAACTTCAAGTCTTTCAAGAAAGATATCAAAGCAGACCTCAGAAAATGGAATGATCTCCAATGCTCATGGATTAGTAGGATTAACATAGTAAAAATAGCCATCCTACCAAAAGCAATCTACACCTTTCAATCCCCATTAAAGTTCCAACACAATTCTTTTTTTAAATATTTATTTATTTATTATTATTAAATGTAAGTATACTGTAGCTGTCTTCAGACACACCAGAAGAGGGTGTCAGATGGTTGTGAGCCACCACGTGGTTGCTGGGATTTGAACTAGGGACCTTTAGAAGAGCAGCTGGTACTCTTAACCACTGAACCATCTCTCCAGCCCCCCAACACAATTCTTTACAGACATGGATAGAGCAATTCTCAATTTCATATGAAAAAGAGCAACAGGATAGCAAAAATAATTCTTAGCAATAGAAGAACTTCTTGGGAAATCACTATCACTGACCTCAAGCTATATTACAGAGTAATGGTGATTTTAAAAATTGCATGGTATTGGTATAAAGACAGACAAGTCAATCAATGGAATAGAATTGAAGACCCAGAAATAAACTCAAACACAGACACTTTATCTTTGACAAAGAAGTAATAAATATACAACCAACAAAAGAAAGCATCTTTCTTCAACAAATGGTGCTGGTTTAACTGGCAGTCTGTATGTAGAAAAATGAAAATAGATTCATTGCACCTTGCACAAAGCTCAAGTCCAGGTGGATCAAGAATCTCACCATAAAACAAGATACACTACATCTAATAGATGAAAAAGTGGGAAAGAGCCTTGAACTCATTGGTATGTGTGTGAGGAGGACAGTTCCTAAACAGAACTCCAATGGCTCATAATCTAAGATCAGGAATTGATAAATGGGACCACATGAAACAAAAACGTGTCTGTAAGGCAAAGGACATAGTCAATAGGACAAATCAGCAACCTACAGATTGGGAAAAAAAATCTTCACTCAACCTACATCCAATAGAGGGCAACCTCATAGGAAGACCAGCAGTCTCAGCTAACCCAGATCCCTGAGATCTCTCAGACACTGAGCCACTAACAGGGCAACATACAAGAGCTGGTCCAAGATCCATGGACACATAATACAGCAGAGAACTGCCTCATCTGGCTTCAGTGGGAAAAAGAGATGACTAACCCTCGAGAGACTTGAGGCCCTAAGGAGTGGGGAATCTGGTGGGAGCATGGGGTGTGGAGAATATCCTCTTGGAGATAGAGAGAGGAGGAATGGGTTGAGGAACTGTGGGAGGTTGGACCAGGAGGGAGGCAATGAATGGACTGTAAAAAAAAAAATAAAAGTAATAAAAAAAGAAAGGATTTACTGAGGAGATGGCTTGCCATGTAAGCATGAAGAGATGCTTACATGAACTCATGAATCATATTTGTTCAGATACCCAAATCCAATGTAAAAAAAATAAATAAACGAAGTTAAGTGTGGTATCTGACTTGTAATTCTGACACTGGAGAAGCAGACAAGGGTATCTCTAAAGCTTGCTGGCCTACCAGTCTAGCTGAATTGGGGAGCAAGCTCTAGGTTCAGTTAGAGATCTTAGCTTAATAACAGAGGTAAAGATTAACTGAGGAAGCCTTAGGCCTCCTTCCATGTACCCACATGTGTGCACAAGCCTGTATACTCATGATAGACACACACACACACACACACACACACACACACACACAGAGTGTGACAAAAATAAATAAAATGGAGATGCTAGCTTGTATTCCCAGTCTACAAAAAACAATCCAGATTTAATCTTATTTGTACTTAAAAAAATAAAGGTCTGATAAACAGAAGGCAACTTTAGTATGGTAATGAACTGCCTCTTTGCCTCATTTTCAAATGCAAGCCTCTTGTGGAACAGTTGTGTCTAACTTCTTCCCACCTCTTGCATATGGGCCAGTCTCTTGTTTTTCCAAAGGATATTTTCATCCAGAGTTCCACTGAAGTGCTGCTAATCTCGTTTATTTCATAGCTAAAAAGGTTTAGCAATGTTGTCGAGCCTCAGTGATGTCTCAAGTCTTACATACAACTGTGTGCTAAGTGATAAAGAAATGTCATAATTTATAGATGTGCCAAAAAAAAGTGCTCTTTGTTTCCTTGTTTTCATGCTAAGCTATTTGACAGTGTTATGAATCAAGATAAATCTGAATATTCACAAATAGAAATTCTAAAAGTTAGTTTCTTATTAAATATTGTCAAGGAGCTATTCACACAAAAAAGAAACATCGTCTTCAACATGTATATTCATTGCATTAAGTGGATTTCGCAAAAATGTCTCACATACCTCTTGGAAAGAACATTTTCAGACGCCATAAAATCCAAATGCTGAAGCATTTAACATAGAAAAATATCCGTAGATTTGAAATGAGCATCTTTAACAGAATCTATGAATGAAAAATAAAAAATTATAAAGTATAGCTATTATGCTTTATAAAGTATGCATGCAAAAGTAAGATAAATATACTTTTGCTGTTGTTCAAGTCTTCCTATATATTGAGAATTTTCAAATTCCATAAATGATAAACAAATAAAAAATATAAGTAAGAAAAATTTTTAAAGTGATGGGGTATCAAAAGGTCTGGATATTAAAAACAAAGTTTCATTTGATGGAAAATCATGGTGATAAGAAGGAATGTAGGCTACTACTGTGAAAAGTCTAGATACTTGGAAAAGTCTAGATCCTAGTTTAATAAATGATGTTTTAGCATATGTAAAAAAAAAGCCTTCTTGGGATTGTATCACATATTAAGGTAGCATGTATGGTTGTTTCCTCACCACAATGGCAAAGCTGAATAATTATGGAAAGAACTTTAGACTCATACACACTAAGCTCTTTTCTATATGGGACTGCATTTGATCTGCATCACAATGAGTACTATAAACTACAGACAGGCTTTTGGATTTTCCCTTACAATACAACCCCTAGAAGAACTCCATGCAGAAGAGAAATACAGGCTGAGTTCAGAGCTACAAAAATCACTATTGTTCACTGTCTGTCCTCAGAACAAAACTAACAAAAATAGTAATATCCAAACCTGTCTTCAGTTCTCAGTTTTCCTTACTGAGTCTATGCCCAAAAAAGTGCTGAACACAAAGTATGTAGGATCTTTTCGCATTTGATGACTGGACAGTAAACTGAGGAACAGAAAGGTCACTGTCTCCATGCATTCAAAGGATATTTGAAACATCAACATATCCAAGCTTACTATGTTGAGACTTTTCTTCACCACGACATAATACCAACACAAACAACTCAAAGGAAAGGGATTATTTTGGCTCCCAGTTGCAGGGGTCTCTATTCACAGTCCCTGACTCATTTCTCTCTTGCTTTACTGAGTGAGACAGTACATCATGGCAGAAGGGCACAGGGCAGGGAAACTTCTCACCCCTCAGCAGCCCGGGAACCAAGAGAATAAATACCCCATGCCAGTGAGTTCCTTCTTTCCATTTTATTCCATCTGGGTTCCCAAGCTATTAGATAATGTCACTCACATTCAAAGGTGCCCCCATCCCCCACCTCAGACAATACTCTCCAGAAATTTATTTACAAAAACACAGGGTGAATTTGACTTAATTTCTCAATCCAGTTCACTTGACACCAATGCATCATAAGTCAACTTGACATCAAAAAACATGTTCTGCTGCCAAAGTCCATCTCATAAAGTACTAGGTTAATCTTCAAGAGTACCTAGAGTCATAACAATTCCATTATTGTTCAAAGGTGCAAGTTTAAAGCCTCCTCTGAAAAATCAAGGTAAGCTAGTGCATCTATAGACCTGGCAAATTTTAAAAAGGTAGTTAAATGATTCCCACATACAGTGACATTAAGGAAAGATCCTCATCCCAAGGAGGATAACTAGAAGAATAGGAGGGTAAATTAAACAAAATTAAGATTAGAACAGGGGTCAAATATTACATTCTGTACCCCAGGTTAACAAATGGCTCAGTGGATAAAGACACCTGTCACCAAAGCTCACAACCTGAGTCCAGTTCACAAAACACACACGACAGAAGAAAAAACTCTTAAAAGCTGTCTTCCGATCTCCAATTTAAATCCACTTCCCTATATACAAACTAGAGAAATATACTAAAATCATTTTAGAAAACCAAACCAAATTCCGTACCTTTATATCCAGTATTGGAGTGTGTGGCTGAATGATTTAGGGTGCTATTGGAAGGTCAGGTGACTTCACTCCTTTGCTGACTGCCTGCTACTTAGAGCTCTTCCTCACAGATATTACATGTGTCTCGAGCACTGGAATTACAGTTTGTACCATCATGTGTAGCTTTTTAAAAACATAAATGCTTGGTGTCTAAACTGATATCTTTATGTGTCTTTGACAGTCATCCCTAAAACCTCAGCTCAGCTTTTAGCTCAACATTTCTATCAGCATTTGGCTTTCTGAGCTCACTGCTTACAGCATTTAAGGTGTATCTTAATTTTTCTAAACTGTTGCCATGAACTGCTACAAAGGGTTCTGAACTACATGCTTATACAGTCACCAAAAGACCCTACTTCTTGCATCAGATATCTATGTTAAGTAGACTTTTTGCCATTGTGACAAAATATTTGACAGAAATAAAGGTTGATTTTTGATTCAAAGATTTCAATCTAGGGGCCCTTTCCTCTGCATCTCCTGACCTTGGTGATATAACACCTGTCCTGCAGGAAAGCCTTTTAGCTTGTGACAGCTAGGAAGCTGTCTTGGTTGGTCTTTCTTGTCAACTTGACACCAGTAGCATTATCTGGAAACAGAAACATCGACTGAGAAATTGCATCCAAAGAATGCCTGCAGGCACGCCTATAGACCATTTCCTTAGTTATTAACATGGAAAGGCTCAGCTCACTGTGTGTGGCATCACACCCGGGCAGGCAGTCCAAGGTTGTTTAAGCAAGTAGGACTAAGCAAGTCATGAGGAGGATGCCAGTAAGCAATGGTTCTCTATGGCCTCTGCTTCAGTTCCTGCATTCTGATTCATGCCTTCAATTCCATCAGTGATGGAGTGTGACCCAAGAGCTGTAAATCAAAATAAACCCTTTTCCCCCCAAGTTGCTTTAGATAATGATGTTTTATCATGGGAATAGAAACCCTAGCTAAAACAAAAGCAAGAGGAATATCCATTTGGTGAATAAGTAAGTTTTTTAAATTTGATCTAACTCAATCTAATGGCTAGAACTTAAACACTAATTATATATTAGTTAAAAGTACTTTTCTGCATGTGTTTTTTGTTTTCTAAGGTATTTTAAAGAAATTATTCAAATTTCATCTTCTTTATGATTCCAATTTAAAAGATGGGTAGTATTCCACGTAGGTCAAATTTTAAAGGCCACATTCCTCTTTTAAAGAAACTTGCAATGAATATGTATGCTGTCTATATTTTATTTCCTATTAAATGTTGTGTCATTAAGGCAGTCACATACATGAACAAAAAATACTTTTTACTAGAGTGTGGTATCTCTCAATACAGCCAGATCTTAAGTTTCAATACTGATAAAAATCTGCTGATTTCTCTCCTTTTAATTCCTCCATGTTTCCTTCTGTCACCTTGAGTAGACTACTCTAAACACCCTTTTCTCCACCACTTCAGATCTGCTTCAAGTTAATAAGAAGATAATGTTACTCCAACACTTCAGCAAATTTCAATTATGTACACAATAAAATATACATTGAACAGCATAATATACAAGGAAGACTTTGGAAATGTGACTATTTTTCTATTTCTTCTTGTAGAGTTCCATAACGTCTTGCGTTTAATTTGATAGATCCTGAACTGAATTTTGTCTAGCAATTGCTGGGGATTGTGTTCATATATTTCCCTTGTTCATTCCTTTTTTTTTTCAGATTACAAATGTACACTGGGTTGCACTATTTTTCTTCATCTTTTGACAAAATATCAGCATTAGCACATTTTCACAGACGCTCTTAAAAATTTTAAGTTGCCATCTATTTTAAAAAGACAAAATATTACCCTATCAAACCAAAAAGTTTTCTTTCTAGTGGTGTCGATTTATGATGGCTATAAATAAAATCCATAGTGAGGCAGAAGTAGAAGCCACAATCTTCTTGAATTATAGAGAAAAATCAAGGTGATTTAATTACTATCAACCATTTTTGCTCTCCATTATTTAACACTCATGTTGTCTTCTTTTTCTAGCCTTCAAATTATGTCCTGTGAACCACCCTGCTGTGTTGTAATTTGAGGAATTCTAATATTTATAAAATCCTTAAACATGATCATCTTAAAACTTTTCTAACTAGAACTCAACATCAGTCATGTACTACCATGTCAAAGTTTGGTATGCATTCTGAGTCAGACTCTACTAAGCCTTGGGCATGCAAATTAACAGGAATAACACACACACTCAAAGCATAAGACCCAATTCAGATGAAAGCAAGAAATGCATACTCATAATACCACAGAATGTGGCTTGCCTCTTTTTCATGCTGAAATCTGTTTTGAGGACCCTGACAATTATACCACCTTCTGAGTTATGTCCTTACTACTCATATTGCACACAGAGCTCTGTAAATTATATTTTCTACATTTGTTTTCCTTTACAATTATTTTCTTTCAACTCTCAAAATTGTAATGAGCCTTACAAATCCAGTCCTCAACTTCCTGCTCTCCTCTCTCTGAATTAAAATTTTCTTAAACTATTATTTGAGAGTTTTGCAGTCACC
>JADRCC010573588.1:0-12602 GCA_019843855.1 Hylomyscus alleni | reverse complement strand
GATCTTTTGCTGCTTCTAGGTCTTTGGGCATGAAAATGTCTCTCTTCATGTCCTGCATTCAGTTCACATTGTCAGTGGGATCTTCTGTAGGATCTTGGGTCTGTAGACTTAGGATAAAGTTTCTTCATGTGACCATGGGAAGATTCAAAATGTGACTTGTAAAATTGTTCCTGTAACAGATAGCATTGAAATAAGAGATGGAAACACATACACACGCATATACACAGAGCATTTATGAATATACTCAGTTCAGCGTACATTTAGTTAAAATGATCACTATGCCCCTGAACGATGCTTTGTTGCATAATGTGAATTTTTTTCCTTGATCTCTGTCTTAGTTACTCACTCATTGCTGTGACAACATACTATGAAAAAGCAAAGTAGGGGAAGAAGGTTTTTTTTTTTTTTTTTTTTTTTTTTTTTTAGCTTAGTTCCATAGGGATACAGACAATCAAAGAGGATAAGATATGGCAGCAGACAGGGAAGGCATGGTGGCCTTTCAAATCCTCTTCCTCTTCTTCCTCCTCGTCCTTCTTCTTTTTGTTATTATACCAAATAGTTTTACTAGTGATAAGATACCACATTCCTCAATAAACATTTTGTTGTGTTCAATATGCACATATATGAGCCTCATCTCTGGTACCAGTATCCCTCTAGATAACCCCCAGGCCTTTTCCATAGGAAATCTTTAATTTATTTATTTATGGTTTTTATTCAAAGCATTTTTTCTCCATATGATAGATCTGGAAGAGGACAGGAAGAGAAGGGACCCAGGGAGTGACTACTCAGGGATATTAGATGGGTCATATAGAAATCTACTTCTATAGATGCTTCCTAAAATATCTACTATACTTATATGAAAGAAATAAAATTGGAGTCACCAACTAACAAGAGAGATAAGGCCCCAACTAGACATCTCTCATCACCAAATGAAACATCCAGTGCCAGAAATGGATTACATCTAATTGAGTTGTTGACAAAAACGGCCTCATGGAAATCCCTAAACAACTCAGGCTATTGCCAAGACTATTGGTTGTTCTCAACAAGCTGATGGTAAGGCCCCAATTGCTGAAAATAACACTCTTATATCTTAATGGACATGGAAAATTCCAGATGGTGTCTAACTAGAACCTTCACCTACTAGTGGCTATTCACATTTGCTCACACACTCTGGAAGCAGAGGGTGGACAAAAACTGGAAACAGGCTGCTAAACCTCAAGGACTACCCTCTTTAACTCACTTCCTCTAGCAAGGTCCCATCTCTCAAAGGATCTGCAACCTCCCTAAACAATGCCATCAGCTGGGGATCGAGTATTCAAACACATCAACATATGGGAGTATTTCAGGTTGAAAACAACAACCTTTATATGCATATTCATTTTTATTCCATCTGCAAAGTGTAAATACAGTAATGCTTTTTAACTGCTAAAATGATTAAAGTCTCACGCTCACCTGAATTTACCAAATTTTCTTCATATTTGCAGTAATTTTTAACTCTTGTGCTCTTACATATATTATCCAAGTTATCAATTACAAATGTGTTCTTCATTCCCCAAGGCTGAAAGTTTCTTGTTTCTTTAGATCTTTCACATAAAGAACTGTTAGGTCTAGAGACATTCTTCAAGCCATGGAGAAGAGACTTACTGTTCTAAAAAGTTGAAGCCTAAACCCTCCCCCCCAAAAAATGTTGTCCAAAGTCATACCTTTTGAATTTGATGGATATGACCTCTTTCTAACAGGTCAAATACTTCAAGTAAGTTCACTATGATTGAATCATTTTCTATGAAACTATGAGCCTAGCTCACTTAACATGGGCCCCAAATGGAAATTACAACAATAGCAGCAACAAAAAAACAGTTCCTGTTTTCAAATAATAATTGGTTGAGTGTTGACAGGTATATGAAGGTTAGTTCTTCACTCAGTGCAAGGACCTGAGTTCTTTCTGGCATCTTCTTGATTTCTCAGGGAATTTCAGTGCTCAGCAGGATCTGTTGGGGCATCTATAAGTGAGAAAGAGTGATGGATTCTATATGTATCTTTTGAGCCAGGATAGAAGTCAGATGAGTCTTTCCACCTGTGTTCCAGTAGCCACGAATCATGCATATGCCCAGGGCTGAGGAAAGAGCTTCATCCAACCATATGCCCAGAGGAACTGTGTTCAGAGAACACTAGTCACCCTCTGTTGGTAGAGTTGGGTAGAGAATAGCTCTAAGTTTGAATGTAGAGGAAATGCCCACATGAACCCAGAGTCCTTGTTAATCTGGGGATCAGGATGAGGCTCCAAAGGCGGTTTTGATTCTGAGGTAAAAATCCCAGATGGCTTGGATTGATGAAGAGGTCAACTCTTATCCAAAAGAATATGCAAAGTCTAGTATTTCTATAGGCACCAGGCGCAACAGAATGACTCCCTATGTCAAATGATGAGAACAGGTTACTTGTACCAATAGCTCATTTAGATGGGTTAAGCAGAGGCTGGGTCAAAACCTGGTCTTAGTCTTAGGCACTTCTTTACAGGACTCTGTAGACCTGGTAACTAGACAAGTATCAGTTTCTGTAATCACAAAGTACCTGGTATGTTTGCATGCTGATGGGGTTGGAGATCAACTGAAGACTCAGAGTCTTAAAGTTTTAATAAAAAGAAATGGACTTCTCTAACACTAAAATTTAAATGTGACACCAAATGTCTTAACCTGCATATCACCAAAAATCTTCAGTTTCAATCTGTGAAACCTAGAACCCACATTCCACCTTCTATGAAGCTCTTGAGAAAAATGTCTATCTGTGGCACCCTAAAAAATTTAAAGTCCAACATTTAAAATACAATTGCTCACACAACCAACCACTTTAGAACAACTTAGAATTGTAAAAATAGAAAAACAGGTAGTTAATTAATACTTGCTCATGATTAAATATCTTGAAATAATTTATAATGTGGTTCACATGTCAAGATTGCAGATTTATGTAACAAAATAAGTATCATGTAACATAAGCCATATGTAACAAAAATTTGTGTATGAAAGACCAGGAAAGGGAGAATAAATGAGGCAAGGGGCTACCAATGGAGAATATATGGAGTTGCTACCCCAGGGCAATCAAACTAATACTTTTTTTCATCTTCTTAGATATGCTTCCTGAATTCTGCACCATGTATTCTTTAATAGTGAGACAAACATGTTAAACTTGCATCACTGTTGTCTCTAAGTATTTTCATATTCCTTGGATTCACATGATGAAGCCATATTTCTAATACCCACACACTTGTAAGTAAATAGAGAAGCACATTCATACATGCGCATGCACAACCACAGCCCTCGAGAGCCAAAGCACAGGCACTGTTGGTAAGAGATGATGAGAAACCACTTAGGTGTCTAAGATTAAATGGCCTATAACCCACAGCACACTTCATTATCATGTTTGCATTGTTAGAAACAAGATTTGTGAGTCCCCTTCCTTCTTGTGAGCTTGAACACCACCATTTCATGGATGCTGTATATAATTGGATATAGGTCACTGGGTCAGACTAGATCCTGCTCTGAACTGGGTTAATACTGGAGTCTTTGGCTTTTTCACACAGTTTTCCATTTACTGTTTGTAATGCTTTATCTTCCAGAGGCAAATAGGACATCTTTCTGAATATGAGCATGTAAATCTCTGCATTTCTCACAAATATGTTGGTTGCATGCTTGCCTCCCGCCTCTTGGGCCCAATTATCTGAAAATAGACCCTCATCTGTTTTGTCCCAGGCATGGACGGTTCCAAATAATAGAAACCCATTCCACCTGGCTTAATCAAGAGAGAAAGAATCGCTGGAAAGCATGGAATGGATCCCAAGTCTCAAATTAGGGAGGCTGTGGGAAAACCGGCATTAACATGAGAAACTGAGACATCGACTCATGACCTCACCTTTCTTTCTGTCTCTTTCCTGCTCCTTCTGTCTTCTCTGTTACCTTGTTTCATTCAGTCCTCAGTTCTCTTTTCTCTGTCTCCTACCCATGTCTCCTTTACCTGGACTAATGTGCCATTCTGTATCCCATCCTCTTGTAGTTGTTCTTAGCCTGCTTGGAATGAGATCACCCGGCGTCACAAAGGATATGGCTGTCACAAGAAAAAAAAACATGTGTTCACCAGCTTTGACACTGACAGCATGCTGCCCGGCCTCCTAACCTACTATCCTTAAGACAGTGCTGGGCAGAGCACTATAGCACATAAGCACCACAGTGGTAGTACTCACTGCTGTTCTTTAAAGTTTTAGAGCTTGGTGAGACTTGTCTACATTCCTGTGTGGTATTTGATCCAGCTGACTCCCACTGTTGCCTTTGTATTATCGATGTGTGTGCACATATGCAAATGGTTCTCTTACCTATAAAACAGAGTGTAGAAATAAGACATTCTCTTTATATGATCTCTACTATAGTAAAACGAATTAGGAGAAACATTTCAAAAATGACTTCTCGCTGTGTAAATATTACACTCTTAACACTTTTTTTCCACATACCAGGCTTCTTACCACCCTGCCAGGCTTTACATCAAGTGTTGGTTTGATTCTGCTGAACTTTCTTATACGTTGTCTTATCAGGGAATGTTCAGAAGTGATGATATTCAGGATGAGGAGGTAGAGGAAGAAATCATTAAGTTCCTGAGAAATTAAATCTATGATACATTAAAATGCCAAGCCTGATAATGTTTTGAAATAAAGGTTAATTTACTTAATATTTTAACATTTATATTTGAGTTATTCTAAGCTGAAACATGAGTCAGCCAATCTGCTTTTCTAAACTTCTGCTCTTAGATTCCTGTCCTGATAAAAAGTAGATACTATATTCCTGAGCCAGAAAGTGGTGCTGGTGAGGCATCTTAGGCTTCACCATCCCACTCACATCCCACAGCCACCTCCTTTCCAAATATCCCTTCCAGCGTCATCTGTTAAACCTTGCCTCAACTACAGAAATAGCCTAGAATAGCTGTTACCAACTCTACCTGCTCAAAATCCCTGGGTGGTTTTCTTCTCACGGGATTGAACACCTAGTGTGATTTTCTAGGGACCTTTTTCTATATCCACCCTTGATCATGCCAGCATCCTTGTCATGCCCTTAATATACCATGAAAAATCTAGTTTTGGCCCTTGCAATCACCATTTCTTTATAAAGATACCCCCTTCTACATTGTTTCTGTCTTTTTCCAGTATCCCTTATCCAATAATATTTGGTCCCTTGATGTTGTATTTTTTGACTCACTCGGACATGGGTAGTCCTGTCATTATCTGGCTTCTCATCTTGTGAATATCTTTCTGAAATCCTTCTCAAACACAGCAGGGATTTAAATACCATCTGCTCTCCTGGCAGGACACCTTGAGGGCAGAAATTGTAGCAGTCACAATTGTAGCCTTAGAATCCTGTACAGGATCAGGAAACAGGGACTCTTTGGTTTAAAAAATGAATAAATGAATCAATCAATCAGTTGTGTCTGTCTAGATTCATTCTTACTAAGAAGAGGGAAGCCATAGATGAGTCCTATATGTGGTTTGAGTGATATGCATAAATCAAAGTTCAGCATTTTGATAAGATGCCAGTGATCTGATGTACTCTGCCCTGTAGTCTCATTAATAAAGAGAGTATGTAATCCAATCCAGGATATGCTATAGCTATGGCTCTAACTAGAGATAGAAGAGACATGACATGCTTTAAGACCCTGTTGTAGGTTGATAGTACTGGATGGTGGACACATTCCAAAGTGAGCAGGGACTGTTTTCTTGTCTGTCTGTAATGACCATCTGGATTCAATTGTTAATGCTCAATCCTATTTGTTGCTAAGGCAACCCCGCTATAGGCCATCCTCACTTTACCAAAGGTGATATTGCCAGAGTCATCTTATAAGTCAGATTTGGAAAGACACAATATATTTTCCTGGGTGAAAAGTGATGTTAATGGTGACTAGAACCCAGAGAATTGCATTTAACTCATTTTGTTGCGATACTTGTGCAGAATGAGTCAGTAAATATATCCCATGCTGCCCAGCTCACAGCAATATCTTGGAACAATCTGGTCATGAGAGGAAAATCAGCCTCATTCCAATATTCTCCAAAACTGGTTTGAGCCTCAGGATACCCCATGTTTAGACCATAATTTTCCCAAAGTTGTTTAAATGTCTGGCTTATCCTGAAAGAGTTTATTAGGATCCATCATTCTAGTCATATGCTCATCAAAATAAGGATCTTTTGTGGACTTCAAAAGACCCCACCCTGCCCTGGTAATTCCAGCATTCTTTGTGTATTGTTAGCTAAACTTCTTCAGTAGCTCTCCCACTGTCCCCCCTACTTCCTTGGCACTGGAAATGTCTTCCTATAACACTGTCAAGATGAAAGTCAGAGTTCTCTAGGAAGTTCCCTCGTACCGTAGTTACAAGGGCTCCACTTCTGATCATGGCATACGTGGAAGATGCTGAGGTATAGACTCGCATTGCTGATGCTCACAGGAGCAAGCTCTTCCATCTCCACCAAGGGAGAAGGCTGACAACCCAAACACGGAGATCAACGCTGCCATGGTTACCAGCTCCATTATCAACATCATGGGATTCATTTAAAAATAACTGAAATAGCTCTGTTTCTTCCTTGTCCTTATTACATTTGGATGAAGGCATGCGTCTCAAAGGCAATCTCCATGTAAGACACTCCATCCTATTGACGGAATGCCTCCCCAGATACTAGCAGAGTACATACTATGTCACTGCTATGACGATCCCGATTTTCATAATAAACTACAATGATACAGTAATGAACCACGGTGCATAACAAAGTCCTAGTGGAGCCATGTCATCCGACCCCAGAAAATTCAGACAAATCTAATGAGGGACCTCAATTAGGTTCAAAACGGGACCCCGAGAAGGTCATTTTCAATGAGATAAACATAGTTAATTAGTTGACTATAGTTGTTATCAACTTGCTAGGTTTGTTTTTCAGCGTGTTATAATGAAAGTTCTCATGCCCTACTATCACTCTTGCAAGCAAGAGAGGGAGAGGGAGAGATTGAATGAATCTTTCTCCATTCCCTTAAGTCTGTGCTGACATAGGGATTCTTTGACCCACAGAACAGGGCAGAAATAATGCTCTGAAGGCCTAGAAGCCAGGCCTTAGAGTGTCTGTTGATCCCTGGGGTCATTTTGTAGAGAACCTGAGTCTTCAGTACATAGGGTTTGTCAAAGGATCATTCAGTGTCTATTCTCAAGCAGGAGTAAGGCTGTCTCAGAGCCTCCAGCCTCAGGCGAGTCTTCAGGTGACAGGTGTCTGAGTGATCCCAAGCAATTCGAGTGCAATAGCCTATGCAGCTGGTTTACAGGATGACAAATCACTAGCATTTTGAGCCGCCAAGTGTTAGAGCACTGATTGATAATCTGATTTGGTCTTATATTAAAATACATAAATGGAAAATTATCACCCATGATCTTTCTATGCAGGCATAATTATTATCATTAAAGTTGAATTTCTTCCAGAATTTTAATACTCAAATCAAGACATATGTAAAAAAAAATGCTTTGTTCTTGTTGACATAGTATTGGAATTCTGCTGTACATGCTATCTGAAAACCTGTATTTTTCTTGTAATAATATACTCATCACTTTCATGTCTTATAAATAACCTTTACATCATTTTAATGACTACATAATACTCCATCATTGGATTATATATAATTTATTTAACCAGTACCTGCTACTGGGTCATTTTGACTATTATACTTAATACTGTAATGCACATAAATCTTTATACAGATAAATGATAATCTTTAGTAATACATTCTGTACAGCAGCTTAAGGGTTTTGTTTTAGTATAAAGTAAACAAAAGCTTTTAATTTTACTTCATTTTATCCATGAGTTTAATGAGAGTTTTACATGTCTGTTGGCTATTTGTTTATCTAGTGTTTTATTAAGAAGTGGCCCTTGTGTATTATTTGTTCAATTTTTAAACAATTTGTTATGTAACACACACTATGGAAGGATATCACAGAACATTGATATTCAAACTAGATAAAAGTGGGTCACTCTCCGTTCTTTTCTAGCTATTGGGCACAAAGTACATCATCTATATTTTTCCAGCCTCGGTTCCCATATGTGGTGAGCTGGTATCTCTTTCCTTACATTGTGATTTGGGTGATTTAAAAAGTGTTCAACAATATAAGTGATACAAACTAAGTGTCCAGTAGATACTTTTTTTTAAACATGTGTTTGCTTTACAAAATCAAGCCATACTATATTGCATTTTTGAAAGGATTTATATAATTCATGTGTATGCGTCTGTGTGCAGATGTGTGTATATTAGTCCATGGAGGCCAAAGAGATCTAGGGGGTGGGATTTGTTCTACCCTTTGGAAGCAGTTGCTTGCCTGGTAATAAGAAGATCTTAGGAGATGAGGGATGTTGTCCTACTCCAATGTGTTATGCGGGAGGTCACAGCACCTGTCTTATGAGGAGAGCAGCCTACTTAAGAGAACACAAGGAAATCTAGGTCCATAATGATGGACGCTCATTATGTAACTATGTATAGTGGGCACTCAAGGTATGGTGGTTGCATGAATAGAGGCCAAAGGACATTAGAAAGTCCCAGGACTTGGTGGCAGGTCTCTTTACCCACTGAGCCATTATACCAACCTCATTTCTAAAACCTGAGCATGAGTTATTGCATGGTGACTTATGCTTGTAATAAGAGCACTTGAGGAAGACTGTGACAGGAGGTGTGTCATGAATGTGAGGATAAAATGGACTCTAGAGTGAGTTCCAGGCTGGCCTGAGGTACAGAATGAGATCCAGTCTCAAAACCCAGACTACGTAAAATGAAAGGCCCTTATTAAATTGGGTGATGATGGGGCTATAGAAAACAAAGCATGGCAATTAGGGGAGGGTGTGGTCGGCATGAAACAGTGCCTGTTTGTGTTTGTTGATTCTCCTGTTGACGCGTGTTGTGGTTTGATCCTGTTTTGTTTGAGACAGACTCTTCTATAGCCTGGCACTTTGAACTCCTGGTCTTCCTGTCTTTGTACCTTCCAAGTGCTGAGTTTACAGGTGTGAGCCATCAAAGCAAAGTTTCCTTGTGCCTTATTGGCCAGAGTTTCGTCACATACCCACACCAGTCACCCGTGAGACAATGACATGGTCGAGGTTAGTTGAGACACTTCATTCCTTATCCTGGAGATAAACGTGGCATCCCGTTTGCTGTGTCTCTGGCCATAAACGTGGCATCCCATTGCCTGTGTCTCTGGCCATAAAGAGACGTATTCAGCTAAGTAAGTCTTTTTCCAGAAGAGAAAACAGGCAAAACGGAAAGATAAATGTGGGTCTGCCCAAGAGGACCACCTTAGTGTGGGTTTTGAAGATAGATCACCACATCTGCAGCCTGCCTCTTACCCATCTCTCTCTCTTCATTTCAACTTTCCGCAATATGGCTCTTAAAGATCTATACTGTTATCCTAGGATTAAAGCATTTTTATCTGCGTCTCATAAATTTGGGTAAAATCCTACCTTAGGTGTGGTCTGTGGGTTGTAGCCACAGCTCGTCTTCAGTTGAGATTCCATTGATCTGTACCCGATTTGATTCTCAAGCACTCACGAATGTAATCTGTCTGGATAAAATAAGACTGATATGTTTTTAAAGAACTACCATGCTATGCAAAAATTGTATAGTTAAAAAAAAAAAAAAAAGCAAAAAGACCCCACAGGGCCTAAGGGAGAAATAGAGTTAGAGACAGAGTACAGAAACTTTCAGTGGTCAAATTTCCCTCCCTTAAAAAGGAAAGAAAAAAATTAATAATAAGAGTCATGGTTTCAAACATGTTAATTTTTAAATGCATACATGAAAATACATGTGGCATTTTAGATTGAAAACTGCTTGAGATTTGCCTGTAAATGTGAATGCGTGAGTTACTGTTCCAGACCCATCAAGTGTGAAGTGGTGGGAAAAAAAGATGAGCTGATAACGTCAGGCAGGCTGGAGCTAAGAAGCCGCTGAGCAAAGGCAACATCAGAGGTCTTGGGCTGTGTGTACACATTTCTGTGTTTCTACAGATGTGGCCCCTCTGGATCACGGTTTCTCCCATTGTTACTGTTTCATTCCCACAGACTGGTATACACTCAGACATGAATGCAGTGCCCTAATTATATGTTATAACCAGGAGAAATGGCAGACGAGCTTTATTAGAAGAGTCACGGGAACAGGGCTTGCTCAGCCCTGAAATGAGAGAATGATTAAGGGGAGGTAGAGCATTCTAAGAGAGAAAGTGATAGGGTCTTGAAGGGAGAGAAAGCTATTGTCCTATCCAGTGCCTGGCGCTGTGCTCCTTAGCACACACAATCATGTGGTACAGAATTTCCCGTAGTCATCCAACCTACTTGGCCGTCAGTCCTACAACTATCGAAGTGGTGCACTTCTTGGAGGAGAGAAACACCTTTACCACTAAAGAACAAACCCAGAGAAGAGTCTGGGAATCTTTTGAAAGCTTCACGTGACAGAAAATTACCACGTGCTATGCCCTTGTCTAATCAGATTGCTGCACAATGACCATTCTTCATTAAATCTAAGCAGAAATTACTCTGGCATCTATGTCATTGTACCTTCATTTCTAAAGACCCTTTGTCACACAAGACTTTTATTCAATAATTGTCTGTGCCTTTCTCTTACTGATCTGTCTTTTGTTAGAGATATCTTAGCCATGAACCTAACACATCCAGGAAAGAATTCATTTTTTCTGGGTAAAGACAGGAAAGTCTTAATCTACTCTGCTACCCATGCCTGTCTCCATCACGTTCTGTCTACATGCCACCCCCTTGAGTCTGTCACTGCTTCTTGTCTGCAAAGGATGCCCCCTCCCAGTTCCCAGGGCCCATTCAGGCTTTCCACATCTATACTGTGATACCCAAATCTCTGGGGATGTGAACAGAACCATGCAATTATGGTCACATGATAATCTTTTCTAGAAACCCAACAGCATACCATTTACATCGGTGCCCTCTCACTTTATTCTGTGTCAGGCCAAGTGAAATTCTGATCACTGCCAAATGGTAGTGATTTTTTTTTTTAAGAGAAGGTAAATATGTGGTTTGGGGGTAAGAAAAATGAAGTTGATTTCTTTGAAAAAACCATCAGAAGAAAGATTAGTAAACTCTGGTAGAAGAAAATGTCAACGTCTATTTCCTTATTAAAACCTATCATTTTCCTTCTTTCTCCGTTTTCTTGATATATGCTAACAGCCCTCTTACCTTTCAGGTCCATAGTGATTCACAGTTAGCCCAGAACAAAGAAACAAAGGCATTCCATTCAAGCAAAAGTAGAGAAAGAAACGTTCATCTGTGAACTGAGTGAGTTTCAGAATGACTGCCTTCGTTAAAATTAGCCGAGATAGAAGCAAGAGAGCAGACATGCAGAGCCTACTGGGAGCATATTAACCCTGGAAGTGAAAAGGGGGACATCTGGTATAGAGTCTGATAGAATAGCAGGAAAGCCACCAGGAAGGAGGAGGGAGGGTGTGGAGCAGAGTTTGCTGCACCTTACTTACTGAAGCTACCCTCTCATTGTACCTGGGATTCACGGATTCTGGCTGGTCTAACTGTCCATCTTGCCCCGGAATCTCCTGTCTTTGTAGGTACTAGGATTACAGGCAGCTATTCCATCTGCCTGACTTTTTGCTCTGGATCGTGGAGTTTCAAACTCTTCCTCACACTTGCATGGATCAGTGCTCTATCCACTGACCCACCCAACCCCTCCATTTTAATGGAAAAGAAATGCAATGGCATTTAACTGTGACAGAACACTTAGCTCTGTCTTCAGTTGTGTGCTTCACTGGCTTGATGAGAAGCAGGGCAAAATCGCCTAAGATTTCTTTTACTTTGCAGAATGTAACACAAAGTCTCTCCCTCTGGCATGGTTTGGCAACACCTCCAAACAGCCTCTCATTCTTCAGGCTCTTCAGAGAAGCCCTCAGTGGCGTGCTCACTTCCTGGAGTTCTAAGAAAGACCCTTTGTCTGTGGTGCCAAGATAGTATGCTAGAGCCTGTATTGATTTTTCATGTTCGCAACCCTCCAAGGGCAGCAGCAGGAAGATTTCTTGGGTTGTGCTTCCTGAGAGACTAAAAAGGTGATGCTGGAGCAGCCTGTGTCTTGTCCCCCCCCCCCCCCATCTCTGAACCCTCTTCCAGACTTTAGGCTTTAATATCATATTGAAATCTCTGTTTTAACTTTTTTTCTTGCTTCCATTTGATTATAAAAGGCTACTCCTCTGAGAGGCACAGGTGTGGACTCTAAGAATTTACAAGGAAGGGAGTAATTCTTCTTAATCGTTAGAATCCACAAGCACTTCCTTTCCTCCCCTACTCTCCCCCCATCCCCTAAAGTGTAGCAAATCCCTTTTCCTTCGTCCACAATCTCTCCAGTACAATTATTAAGTTTGCCCAGTTGTGGCTCCTTAAGGAAAGGATTCTGACTCTTAGAAGCAATGATGCTGTGAAAAGAGAGGTGAGTGTGATAGTCAGTCTCTACGAGTGTCAATAGTGTTAAGTCGGGAAGCTTTTCACTGGGTGAGTTCATTTTATATTGCTACAGTAAAATATCACATAATTGGCAGGG
>JADRCC010573587.1:0-16337 GCA_019843855.1 Hylomyscus alleni | reverse complement strand
TGTGTGTGTGTGTGTGTGTGTGTGTGTGTGTGTGTGTGTGTGTGTGTGTAGGACTGTGGAAGACTAGAAAAGCAACTGAACACTCTCAGTAGGGTTAACAGGTCACCCCTGTTGGAGCTTGGAAGACAGTAGTGCTGAGAGTCATGTGGAATATAAAGACCTGGCTTAAGAGCTTTCAGAGGAGAACAATGTTAGCAACCAGTCTAGAGACCATTTTTGTGACATATTGGCAAAGAATGTGGTTGCCTTTTGCTCTTGTCCAAAGAATCTGCCTGAGGCTAAAGTGAAGAGTTTGGGACTAACTTTGTTAGAGGAGATTTCAAGATAGCCTATTATGACTCTGTCTTGTATTATTCTTATACAGATCTATAGTTAAAAAAAGAACAAACAGAGCAAAAAGAAATAAAAATTATACAGTTTGAGGAGAAAAAGAGCATCAGGCAATTTAATGTTGGAGTCAAATTTTATGCTCAAAGATATGAGAAGCTTAGAGAAAGTCCTCATGTTAAATAGAATAAAGGGAGTACTGCACTCAGGGTAAAACCCCATTCCTAGTGCCAACTCTGTCTTAGTTCCAACTCTTAGTTACTTTCCTACTGCTGTGCAGAGACCCCACGACAAGGCAACTTAAGAGAAGACAGAGTTGATTTATGGAGGGCTTACAGTTCAGAGGGTGAGTAGATCATCATCATGGAGGGGACCACGGCCATAGGCAGGCATGACCCTGAAGTAGTAGCTCAGAGCTTATATCTTGATCCATAAGCACAAAGCATAGAAATGCTGGGAATGGCATGGGGTTTTATAACCTTAACGCCTGCCCACCCCCAACCCGGTGACACTTCTATCCAATGAGGCAGTTCCTCCCAATCCTTCCCAAACAGTTCTGTCAGCTGGGAACTATTCAAACATTTGCACCTAATGAGAATGAAAGCTATTCTCATTCACATCACCAAAGGCTACATGAGTTTATATGCACCACATGTGTGCAGGTGCCCACGGAGGCCAGAGGGCATCAGAATTATAGGTGGCTGTGAGCTGCCTGAGACAAGTGCTGGGAACCAAATGTGGGTCCTCTGCAAGGGCAGTACACAGTTTTAACAACTGAGCCATATTGCCAGTCCCCAAACTTTTAAATAATGCCTGTATTTTAGAATTTCAAAGGTCTTTAATCCATAACACTAAAAGATAATGACATATTAACCCTTAAAATATTTTGGGGGAGATGAAGGGAAAATAAACCAAATGATAACTAGCTGTGTCAAGACACAGAAATAGCAAATGAAGCACAATAATAGTTACAGCTTTGAGACAGCACGGGCTATGCTAAATCCAATTAAGGAGGTAGCAGAATTTACCCAGCATTCAGCTCACCACTTGTGGGTGACTAAGCAACTGCAATCCTTGTGATTTCAAATTGAGATGAAGGGGCTGAAAGGATGGCTCAGTCAATAAAGTGCTTGCCCTGCAAGCACAACGTCTGAGTTCAACCCTCAGAACCCATGCAAAAAGCAAAGTGTGACAGCAAATGCTTGATTCTAACAATGGGGAAGCAGAGACAGGCAGATCCCTGCCCAGCCCTACCAGCCAGCTCCAGGCCTTAAAGGCTATCTCAAGGAACAACATGGACAGCTCCTGTGCTGACCCCAGAGTTGGCCTTTGGCCTTCATACACACATGGCACTGGAGCAGTAGCTCAGAGCTTAGCCCTGATTCACAAGCATCAGGCACAGAGAACTAACTGGGAATGGCATGGGCTTTTAAACCTTGTACCTGCACATACATACACATACACCTCACACACACACACACGAATATACACATATGTGCATAAGCTCACATGTACACACACACATACACATAAGAAATGTGCCTTAAGTGTTAGTCTAGAAGTGACATTGAGTTTAATATTATCAAGAAAGATTTTACAGATTCTCTGTGAACAGATGTTCTGTCTTTAATTTCTGTTCACAAATGGTTAAATGTGAGAACCACTCTTTCTGAAAAATTAAAGTTCAGAAGGCTCTGAGACTTCCATTTTTCTCCCCATGATTAATTCATGACCATCTCAAGAACTAAACTTCTCCAAAATGAAACAGCTGCGTGTCCTCTGCTCCATCCTCTGCTGCCCAGGAAGCCACCTCTGCAGCAGGAGACCCCTGTGGCGTGAGTCACCGGACCCTTTAAACCAGGGGTTGTCCAGTCTGTACTTGACAATTCAGTCGAGGTTTTTTTGTTTTTTGTTTTGTTTTGTTTTGTTTTCCACTTACGGGTGAAGGGAAAACTGTAGTCACTGAAAAAATGATTTTAAAAATAAAGAGCAAGTCCCTCATTTTATACATTATTGCTATGGGCAAAAAACAGATTGCCAAATCACTGAAGTTAATTCACAGAAAAATGAAAACTACATTCCAACAATGCTGCATGCACATGTGTGTGTGTGTTCGCGTGCACACGCACACGCATGTACACACACACACACATACACACACAAGCTGTAAGACATGGAATGGATCTCTTAGATCTGCCCAAGTATTAGACATTATACTATCCATTCACTTAGAAATGAGCACAAGCTAAAAAGAAAGGCTAAAAAGTAACAGAATTAAGTCACAATATGACACAGTATAAGAACCAAAAACAAAAAATAGCTGAGTTCCCTCTCAGACTAAATTCTTTAAACAGAAACTATAAAAAAAACAAGTGTTATTCATGCCCTAGGGTTGAAACACTTTAGCAATAATTTGATTATTTTCTGGGAAAATTCCCAGGCACTTAGTTCAGAAGAATTTCAGGTTATATAGTGCAAAATGTAAAACTTACACTTCACCTCATCCAATTAATACAGACCAACAGGCTGGGGGTAGGGAGCAGGGCGGGAAGGCCTGTGCCAAATTACTGGAGGCAGAAAGAGGATCCGAAGCCTCCCTCCTCACTCCAGCAAACCCACGCTGCTCCTCCCAGCTACCTTCTCTGCGGGGTTTAACTAGAGGTTGTGAAATCAGCCTAAGAGCAAACCCGTGCTCTGAATCTAGTTAGCAAAGCCTCTGCTTCATCAAGCCAACGCTGGTGCTGCAGAAGCTCAGTGAGATCAAGCAGCTCCACCGCCCACTGCCCCTCTGACAACAGGTGGATAACTGGAACAAGTGACAGATTAACAATGTTAAAGCAAAAAGATGCCATATGTGACAGTAAAATAAGACAAAATTAGCAGAATGGCACAAGCAGAATGTTATTTTTCTAATAAGAAATGGAAAGCTACTATTGATTACATACTCTGACTTGTAAGTGCAAATCCCTGTGATACAATAATTTAAAGCTCACAACAGTGAGAGGCAGGTTTTGAATAGGAACTGTCTCTCGCAGGCTCATGTTCTCACCACTCAGGCCCTGGCTGGTAGGCTGTACCCTGAAGGCTGTGGAGCCTTTAGAAGGTGGGATCTGGCTAGCGGAAGTAGTTCACTAGGGAGGTCCTACTCACTCGGGGTCTCTGGTTGGCCACATTGTGAGGCATAAAAGGCTCAGGAAAACACTTATGCCTTTGCTACCATGATCGACTGAGATCCTCTGAAACCGTGAGCCAAAATAAGTCCTTCCTCCTTTAAGCTGTCCAGTATCTGGGCCCAGCCATATAAAAGTAACTAACACACTTTATAACCTCCACATGCCCAATGCTGCCTGCCTATGTATGTAGTCCATCCCTACCTTAAGATAAATAACATAGTTTCCTAACTTTATAAGCACTAAAGGATTCTGTAAAAATTTCTTCTTTGGTTTATTCTTTAAAGAAAAATAGAGGAGGAGGAAGAGGGGAGGAGGAGGAAGAAAAACGAAAGAGGTTATAATAAGGCAGCTAGCTTGATAAATGTAAAATCTCTAATCTAAGCTGCAGGCCTAGGGGTACAGTCTGGTCTGACCCAATGATGGAGATGAACACACATTTTCTTTCACTTCTTTTGTTCACCCAGCTATTTGCCTCGAGCTTTAAGAACGTAGAGAATGAGGAACAACTATATTTAAAGTCTAAAATGTAGGCATTGTCAATACATGCTACAGCAGATTTTGCATTTAATCCGTATTTCCGTATTTCTCTGCTGCAAGATTCCAGTATGCAAACAAGAGAAGAGTGGGAAAGGAGGAGAGATCTTGCAACATTCTTATGAGAGACGTTTTATAAAGCAGCCTAATACTAAAATGTTTTAGAGAGTCAGTTAGTTCCATACTTCATTTTCTTAAAAGTGACCAAAGGAGCCGGGCAGTGATGGTGCACACCTTTAATTTCTAGCATGTGGGAGACAGAGGCAGGCAAATCTCTGTGAGTTCAAGGTCAGCACGGTCAAAAGAGTGAGTGAGTTCCAGGACATCCAGAGTTACACAAAGAAACCCTACCTCAAAAAACAAAACAACCAAAAACAAAGTGACCAAAGATATATTTCAAATTATCTTTCAACTTTTTAGAAATAAAACCAAATTTTAAATTGAGATAAAGACTCTTCTACCCCTGCAGTAGCTAAGAAGAGGCCATGCACAATCCTACCCAGGCATCAGTGTTTACGGTGAAACTATTCATAACATCTACCTTTCAACTAACCTAGGTTTCAGTCAGTGGGGCAGAGGGCAAAGAAAGCATGTAACTGCACACACCGGAATTCTTCTTCCGTCATAATGACGGAGGAGGTTAGGCCGTCTGCAGGAAAATAGATGCAGCTGGAAATAACCACATCAGGTAAATGAAGCGCTGCAGCCTTAGAACGGCAGATATCCTATGCTTTCCTCTCCTTCGTGGTTCCTAGACTTGAGAGTTCCATAAAATCATGTGTGTATATTCACCATGAAAGCACAGTAAAACGACTGAGCAGACGGAGGAGTCTGACGGTAGGAGTAAGGGAAAGGAAAGAGGACATGGTAATATGCTCATCATATAATTTACTTTGTGCAAAAGACTTTAAAAATATATAATTTTTTTAATGCACAGGTATTGGGTAAGAGAATTATGCAATTTATGCTGCCTTTTCCAATTCTGTCAAAACTGGCAGTTCTTTCTAGATCTTGGAGCTGGATGTTTGCAGTCCCTCAGTGTCTCTCTGCACTTGCTTTCCCCTAGCACACATTTCAATTAGAAAATATATGCTTTTTAGACATATCATCCAGGCAATTAGCTGCCCCAACTGACAGGCATGAAATACAGAAATACAAGATTCACTTGGAGATCTCTAACCTGAGATCCCGAACTCCAGAGGGAGATGGCCTTGATTCTCACAATAGCTGGGGGAACAACTTCCTGGAAACTAGCTTTCCGTCTCCATCTCACCCCACCCTTAGTGCTCCTTCCCACAGTAGCCATAAGACCTTGTGCCTTATCCAACATGGAGGAACACTCTGAAGCTGTTAAAAGTAATCTTTGAACATTATTAAGATTATACATTGTAAAAGTACCAAAACATAAGGTTTACCGTGTCTACAGCTATGTAGGAAACAAGAGCACATGAAAAGTGACGTGTAACCATAGAGTAGTTACATTAGGGTAATGTGTCTACATGGGAGGATTTTCAAAATCAGAAAGTTGAAATTGGTGCCCACTCTCACATTACTCTTGCCTTAGGTAATTTTGAGGAAAAGATTACATACACTGTAACTGAAACAGCACTCAATATGAATATTCCTAAAATTCTGGATTAGAGCAGCTCTAGGTGGCTACTCCTGCAAAGATTTCAACATCAAATATGTTGTTTACATGGGGAACTAAAGAGCCTTACCAAACAACCAGTTCACTCACCCTGTGTGAAAGAGAAGACTGCTATTTGGGGAGTCAGTTCTTTAGTTGTTAGTATTTCTGTTGTTATCAAGGCTCCTTGGGGAAGTGAGCTGGCAGAAGCATAGCTGATAAGAGTGGAAATGGGAAAGAAATAGAATTACTCAGAAGTAAAAGGGTAGCAGCTACTTCCCAGGAACTATGGCAGCTGCAGCTACTTACATTCTCTATCGATTGCCTAAACGTGTCCCCCACTCCCTAATCCTATAATTCCAGTTTACCTGCTGCCACCTGCAAGAGAATATGCGTAGACAAAGGGAAGGCTGAGCACCAGCTTCCCTTCACAATCTGTGTTTTGCAGCATCTGTATGAACAGACTCCAGCAAGCAGGCATCATCTGTAGACGCTACTCGTCCAGTCTATATCCCTATCTGTGATTAGCTCAGATAATCCCGTTTGCCATCTTATAATTTATCCAATTAATCGAATCAGCTATGAAACAGAAGAAGACAACAGTGCAATCTTTGATAAAGTGACTTCATTGGATTTTAAAAGCTGCTTGGTTGAGGATCATATTTAACTTCCACATAAAGAACAATACTTTGTTGCTGGAGAGATGACTCGGAACAATACTTTGTTGCTGGAGAGATGGCTTGGAACAATACTTTGTTGCTGGAGAGATGGCTCGGCGGGTAAGATCACTGACTGCTCTTCCGAAGGTCCTGAGTTAGGATCCCAGCAACCACATGGTGGTTCACAACCATCCGTAATGAGATCTGACGCCCTCTTCTGGTGTGTCTGAAGACAGCTACAGTGTATTACACCAGAGCGAGCGGGGTTGGAGGGGGGGGGGGAGAGGCCGCAGCAGAGGTCCTGAGGTCCTGAGTTCAATTCCCAGTAGCCACACACATGATGGCTCACAGCCATCTGTACAGCTACAGTGTACTCATACATATAAAATAAATAAATCTTTTTTTAAAAAAAGAACAATACTTTGGTGAATACTGGTAGGGGTCCTTTTTGTTTGTTGTTTGTTTGTTTTGGAGATGGGGGCAAGGAGTTGAGGTTGGACATCTCAAACTCAAATTCATGTTCTTCGTGCCTCGGCATCCTGAGTGCTGGAATTACAGACATTTGCAACCACGCCTGACTTGTTTGGTATATTTTGGCTCATCTTTCTATTCCTAAGATCCCATATAACAAGGGGATGTTAAACCTAAAACAAAACCAGGCGCACATATTCTTTTAAAGTAAATTCGTGGGTGCTGAGCATGGAGAATTCTAAGTTTTTACTTGTCTGGGAAGACAGCCAGAATGATTTCATATATAAACAGTCGAAAGTGTTTGTTTGTTTGTTTGTTTGAAGGCAAAAATAACATCACTAGAAAATGTTACCTCTGCACTTGAAAAGTGCATTTCCAATGTTAAACTCATTTTCCTAGTTTGTGGCTTATCCAAGGTGCATTGTAACCCTAAGTTAGTGACACAGAAAACAAACAGAACTATGTACTCATAGACTCACTGTCATTTCAAGATGTCCTCAGGCAAGCCTGGGGCAGGATTTCTGTATTTAGTGGCCACAATTTTCATGCTCCCAGTTTGGCCCAGCAGTCATTAGGGTGGGAAATGCACATGACCATGGTGCAAAGATGTTAAGAAACACAGCACAATGACGGTGTGGTTAGAGCTGTCTGCAAGCAGAAAGAGCATGAAGGAAAATGGCGCTGGGTGTGTGGGAACAGAGGAGAGCACCAGCATAGGACAGCAGGAATTCTGAGGGTGACAGAAGAAAGCAAACAAATAAAACAAAACAAAAACCTAAAAACAAAAAACAAACAAACAAACAAAAAAAACCCCATACATCCTGGAAAGCTGATATTTAATCTACTTTGGGTAAGCGATATACATTTACTGGCCTCTAGGCTAAAGGCTGAAGCAGACATTCAGAGACTGAGACTGAAGTCACAAAGCGGCCAGCTTAGCCCTGTTCAGAGTTTGCAGCCTCGGTGGGAAGTGGTCTCAGCACACCAGACAGGAACACACTAAGGCTGCTTCATAGGATGCAGACAGGAAGGTTTTGCTGATGCAAATATAAAAGACATGCTTTTGTGACTAATGAAAGGGCAAATGTCAAGGTTTCATTTTACAGAGACTGGGGCACCTCCAGTAGCCTGATACTGAGCCAGGCACTGCAAAGAAGAGTGCTCGGTGCTGAGCAGCTCCAGGCTAGCACCAGACTGTCATCAAGTGCAAAGCCTGCTCCACACTTGGGAGTCTTCAGAAGCAGGAACTAACTAACACAGATGATGAACCTAAGATGTCAAATGGCCTGCTCGAACGCTGTCTCCACAAGCTACTGCCCATCACAAATGGAAAATATAGCAAGGGAAAACTTTTCTTCTTGTTTATAAACAAATTTGACTTAACATTTAAGACAACATAGTATTCATTATACTACCCCCTTCATGTTTCCTCTTAGCAGCCCAGGAAATGAACTACATTCTGGGTCAAGTTTGAAATTCTCACTAAACACACTAAGGGTTTTGATGATTAGCTGAAACTGAATATTATCAAACATATACAATGATAATATTAGCCAGATATGATGGCATGCCTGTAATCCCTAGCATTCAGGAGGCTGAAGCAAGCGGGCAATGAGTTTGAGGTTAGCCTGAACCACACAGTAATTCCCTGCTCCCAAAAAAATCAGAAGAAAAATAAAGAATAATGTTTAAAAACAAACAACAACAGAAATCTACTGGTTTTGATTTATAATAAGTCAGCCTACCGCTAATATTGAACTTCTGACTCTAAAATCCCTTATCTGATGAGCATAGGGACATAAAAGATGTGACTGCATTTATCAATGGTCATCCTCTTCCCTGCTTCAGGAATAAAAAACCTGAGACTCCCAACAAGTTAAGTAGCTTGTCTATGATGCTGTAATAGCCTTTACTCATTAGGGATACATTCCAAGTCCAAAGGATGTCTGAAAACTCTGATGGTATCAAACCCTATCTACAGACAGCCCCTGACCATCATAGTGTGAGACGTGTACCCAGTAGAAGTGGTATTTTAAATTCTGATCCTTTCCTGTCTTTTTTTTTCCTGGAATGCTTCCCCCTTTTCGATAGCTGGCAGCAGCAGCACCCAGTAACAAGATGAAGCTCGCTGTCAGATAGGCTGCTGTGAGGATGAACAGCTAATGTTCCCAGCACACCATGTCACTGATGGCTTTAGACACAGACATACAATACACCACAGAAGAGAGCCAACCTTCACAGTGATGCAGACATGTATGTCATATGACTGCCCACATTTTAAACAGGCCCGGCTATGTAACTCTTGGGAAGCCTGTGCTCACTCCTGAGTGTGTACTGTCCTTTTCCTAAGCAGCTCTTTCTCCTCTCATGTCTGTTGCTTAGATCTCTGCTAAAATGTTTTCTTAAGAAACTCCAACTTTGCTTCATCGAACAACAAAATGATAGGCTAACCTAAACCATGATGTTTGTTTGATGGATCAGCTGTTATTAAAAGTTACTTCTAATGGGCTTATCATGATGGAATGCTATCACGAGTCTAGAAGTATCTGACTTTTTCCAATATATAAACATGACAAAGTTTTTTTTAAGACAAAAGTTAACTTATGAATTGAGCATAGCAAAATATTAATAAAAGAGAATAACTATACTGTAATTTAAAACAAAAGTAATTTAAAACACATAGACAGTTTATTTCTATAGTTTTTCACTTAACATGTTTGGACAATGGCTAATTGCAGTGTCAAAATCTGCAGGCAGGTGTGATCAGGGTGAGTAGAGCCATGGGTACTAGGGACTAGAGATTTTAAGGGTGAAGCTGAAATTTCAATTCATACCTGCCACGCTCCACACCTGAGCTCCCTTCCTTGTACCAAGGATGAGAATTCTGCCTCAAGTCACCGACCAGAATTTCTTCTTAGACTCCATCCTGGAGGGACTAACTCAAATTATAAAGAATTTGGAAAGAAACAGTTGACCTAGGCCACTTCTAGATCACAAAAACAAAATGGGTCAACTCATGGTTGACCTGGACACTAGGTATTTCTTTTTTGAATAGCTTAATATGATCAACTTTTAAAAACTTTATTTCTAGGCCTGGTGACTAGGGCTGTTAAGATAGCTCTGTGGGTTAAGGTGCCTGCTGGCAAGCACAACAGCCTGAGTTCAAATCTCAGACCCATTCAGAGAAGAGGTCAACTTCCCTTAGTTGTCCTCTGATCTCTACTTAACATGCTGTGGCAATTTTTTATGCATACACATATATCCACACAAATAACATAAATCAACCAATTAGATGTATTTTGAAACATAGTTCTAGATAAACCAAAAGTGACTTGATCATCCTGACTTTTTTTTATTATTAGTGGCAATATTGGGGCTCTAGCATATATAGGACCTACCTGTCACAGAGAAATTATTAATTATTAATCTCTCCCTTCCAGCAAGACTCGAATGAAAGGCTGGGATGGGCAGAGGAGTTTTCTCATCTTATGACTGAAATATCTCATGCAAGCCTGTGACTGGGACTGTAACATGCTTTTTTTCAGGGAAAGTGCCTGGTTCCACAATGAAGCTATGAAGAACCATAAACTAGGGTATTATCTGTGGTTGAATTGTTCTTGGTATCTAGAGGTATCTCTTAAAATATATATAAAATGAGATGGATGCTTGGTAGAATTTTGTCTAACTGTTGTATCTTCCAATTCTAAATTTATAATGAGAAAGACACTATACTGCAAACAAAAATGTCTATAACAATTTCAAAATAAGCAGCCTGGTTCTGTGACATCACTGAAGTTCCCTGTATCACATGATATGGGTAGTTTATAAACTACGAAGTAAAATAAGCATAGTTAATAGTGCATTTCTTTGTTTTGCTCATCACAAACTACCTGCAGATGAAGACAGGGATAACAGTTATTTATTTACACGTAAAGACACAGAGGCCAAAGACACCAGGGAGTGAGTGATAGGGCGAGGGCCCTAACCCGAATCTCGGGACTTAGGCCAAGCACTCTCCCCATTATATCATGCTACTTCATTAGGATACATTTGTGTGGGATTAAAAAACAAACAAACTGTTTTTATACCTGTTTCTGAGGCTGTTTATACCTGTTTAGGAAAAACAGATGACGAGCAAAGGAAATTTTCTTCCTTAAATAAATATCTCTCAGTAAGGGGCTCAGAAATCATTTCATGAATTTAAAATAGAAGGAATTTATTGTATACTAAAAAGGTATCAGCATGCGGACTTTATTTTAAAATAGAGCTGTTTATTCTGTAGTGCTAGCAATGGAACCCAGATCTTTGCAAATGTTAGACAAGTCCTTTCCCACTGTGCTCCTATCTTCAGCCCACAGCAGAAAGAATTTAAGAAATGGAATTGATTATACAAGCCATGAAGTTGCTGGGAGCCAAGCTGGTGGATGGCTTAGCATTAACAGGGAGCATACAACCCCCGAAACCAGAGACCAGAGGAAGCGACGGTGTTACTGGGGCTGAAGGCCTGGGGTCTCTTGAAAAGAACATATTAGTGTGGAGGATTTGTCCAGTAGGAAACAAGGCCACACAGAAACTATCTCTGTGGAAGAAGCCACCAGGTGGGAGAGAGGGCGGGGATGGGACCCTCGGGCTTTTCCTCCTGTTGCATAACCTCTGACCCAGTCTCTAAGCAGCCCAGTCCAGTCTGAGGCCTGCTACTAGGAGCTTGGACAGCAGAGGAGGGACAGAAAGATCTGAGGTGAAACTATGGACTACAGTAAGCACTCAGCCACCAGGTTCTGTGTAATCTCCTGAGGTTTTGGGTTATTGAGCCCCAGCAGAAATTGATGGACAGATCTCCACAATACTAAGTAGGTAAAGTAAACAAGCAGAGAGAGGAAAATGAAACAGAAAAATCCAAGGTGAAGAGAGGCAACAATTACCTCCTACACTCCCATTATTCACCTGGGAGCCAAAGGCCAGGAACAAGTACACTGACCACGCCTCAGCCACGCAAGGTACCAAAGGACAGGTACAGCCAGCAAGTGACTAACAAGTGGTGGGGCCCCAGCTAGAAGTAAAAAGCAGCCCTGATCATGACTACAGAAGTTTCACAGGGCAGTTTGGGATAGGCTGACCCAATGGCCCGAATGTCATATGCTGTCAAGTCAGGAGCCGGGCCCTCTAAAGAGGAAGTCTGTCACTGAGGCAGCGATGTGGCCAAGCAGCACTACTACAGGTCATGGGCATGGCCAGCGCCTCCAGTGCTTTTTGGTTATACTGCTTCCATCTAAATCCAGCACAGTCTTGTTAGTAATTTACATTCTCTCCTCCCAAAGTGGAAAGAAGCACCACTGGACATGAGAGGCCTTTTTAGCTTGTGTAATTACCTACCTTAAAATATAAAGCCCCACCCAACATAGCTAACCCTATTTTTCACAGTTCCTTAGGACAGCATCTCAGAAACGCCTCCTTTATCCTCTGGTGTGGTATTCCTGTCTCTGAAGGACAGGACTCTCTGCTGTTTGAAGTGGTATTCATCTGGCCTAAATCCTGGCACTGGTGCCTCAATTCTCAACAACTCTGCCCTCTGGTCCCCAAGTACCCCACTTGCTGCTCTCTAATCCAAACCCCAGAGGATCTAGGGTGGGCATCATTGGATGCATTCGGTTACTTTTGTTGTTGTACATGGTTAGTTTCACCTTCCCATTTTGACTTAAGCAAGAGGCTGGGCACTGTAAGCAGCTCAGTGAGAAAGTCCCGGTGGCCGTTTGAATGAATGGGTGAAAGGGGAGCCCTTTAAAAGAGAGTCTAATCTTTTACTTATAGCCCTTCTTCATTTGCAATCTCAGTTGTTTGCCAAGTGAGTAGCGGGCACTCAGTAAATACTTCCTGACATTGATTAATTACTTTGGAATACAGTCAGGTTCTCGAAGCTCTAATTGATCCTACTGGGATGCATCTTAATGATGCTCTGAACTGAAGTTACATATTTGGACAGCTTTAAGGTATAAACACACAAAAGTGAAACAGGCACAAAAGCCATTTGAGTCATTTAAGTTATTAGAAAAAGTACAGATCAAAGTACAGTAATTAGTACACATAAAATAGATGTCTTCTTCACTCATGAACGGAGAAGAGACAGCAATGCAGCCATGAGCAAAATGGAAGAAAGTGAAGAGTTCTGCACCACAGTCCCATTCTGACCCCTGAAATCAGTTTAAACAGCCTCCAGGGTAATGAGTGATTTTTTAAATCCACATACAGTAAAACATACCCACAATAAGATAAACCTCAACTGTGCGATTATATCAATTAGACTAATGCATTGCACTACCACCAGCAAAGTAAAGAGAGTTGACGATTTCCTGTTAGCTAAGAAAATCTTGCTTTCCTCAGAAGCCACCTTTTCTGAAAACTTGGAAAAAAGTCCCAGCTGTAGGCCACAGAAATCTGTGTGCTGTGTGGGAACGTTTGCCATCACTCTAACCACCAGAAGAGCTTCCAAGGTCCACTGAGAAAGCCCAAAAAGCAGGAAGCCCAAAACCAAGAGAGACAATAAGCTCATTACCCAAGAGACCTTAACAAAAAACACAGTCAGCCAAGCCAGCAGTCAAAGCTCTGTCAATAGAGCCTTGAGAGTGAAAGGGGCCAGTTTCTTTCAAGGAAAAGGGCTCTGCCTAGTCTAGTGCAGCCTCTGCCGAAAGGGCTTGTTTTAAAAATGGAGCTGAATCTTACATGGCAAGATGGAGGGACAGTAATGGCTGTGGAGCTTTTTTGACCCACGGGGTAGAAAAAGAATTTGTTACCCCCCCACCCCCGTACACTCACATAAATGCCCAAGTTTGATAAAATTGTAGTTGACTTATACTTTTTCCCCCAACATTGTCTCACTAATATAGCTTTGGTTGGCTTAAAACTTCTCATGAACAAGCTGGCTTCAAACCTGAAGCATATATCTGTCTCCTGAGTTCTGAACTCAAAGGGTGAGCCATCATGCCTCGTTGACCTTGTCCACAAAGTAGACTCTGTACTTTCTATTCTTACATTTTGGATTATTTTCTTCCCTTCAAAAGCAAAAAGTTGTTATGAACACACTAAATTGATTTCATGACCCAATAATGAATTGCAATTCCAACAGAAAAAAAAATTTTATTGTTCTTTAAAATCTATTGTGGTAAGAAAAGACCACTCTTTGATGAAGGGAAAAGGGATGAAATAATAACTTTAGGACCTTAAATTTAGTGGAAACGAAAACATGTATTAAATTTAGGAGAACAATAATTTAGCATGTTCTCTGTATTTTGTAGGGAAAGGAACACAGAAAGGACTGGGGAGGATGAGACTTAAGGAGAGTCCCAGCAGTGGAAATACTGCCCCAGCAAAGTGCCTGCCCAAGTCGTCCTCCCTCTGAGAGTCTCTCCTTCACCTGCTTTATCAGAGAAAAAAGGACCATCACAAAAAATGCAGAGGAGTTTGACAGAATTAGTAACTGACCTTACAGTAAATGAATGAAATGAACCACATCCTTTAAATGAGGGAGCAATTGCCTGCAAACCACAAGCTCCAGCTGATCAGTTCAGGATGCTAGCACACATACTGTGCAAGTAAGGGAGCCTCAGAGTAGAGAACCCTGCATAATGGAATCAAACAGTATTTCTCAAGACTGTCTCCTGAGACCTCCCAACTCATCAGATAAAGGCATTGCCAGCTATAATGAGATAGGCCATCATTATTAAAAACCACTAGTGCTTGCTGGGAGAAAAGTCATCAACTATCTTGCCCAGCCATAAAACACCGTGAGCTACAATAGTAACTGTCCTTGGCACGGTATGCCCATTGGTGCAATGGTGGCATGGATGTTACGGGGTAGCCAGCCTACTGCTGATTGGAGTAATGTACTCCACAGGAGGGAATCGATGCCTGGTCTTGTAAACCTGGCAAAATGCCTCATGGGTATTTACAGCTTAAAGGACCTAAAACAGAAACTTCTATTATTTTCCTAATAATGTAGTTTAATATCCAACTGCTTTCTAAGTACTTATCTTTATACCCATATGTCTTAGTAAAGATTTCTTTTTTGGGGGCTGGAGAGATGGTTTAGTGGTTAAGAGCACTGACTGCTTTTCCAAAGGTCCTGAGTTCAAATCCCAGCAACCACATGGTGGCTCACAACCGTCCATAATGAGCTGACTATGGAGTGCTCAGCCCTAAATGGGACATCTGTATCACACCCTCTTTCCCAAAGGCTAGGCAAACGAGTGGGCTTAAAGACTTTCAGAGCCAGAGGTTGGGAATGATTGCTAAGAAGTGTTCTCTGCTGTAACAGGGCCATTGCACTCAAACTCACAGCAGTGTGGCTGCCTGCAAAGACGGAGCTACTCAAGAAGCCAGCTTGGATTGGGGAGGGGCTCGTGAGGCCCACCCCTAGCCTGCATTAGCTGAGTCCCCCTTTTCTCTTGTCTTAAATGGAGATAATAACCCCCGTGCAGGTTCCTTAGTTGACTAGTTGACTGGTTTTGAGAAGTGGTAAAATGTATTATGTACTTATTACACTGCCTGGCACTAAGAGCTATTGAAGAAATTGTTTTCTTCAGGGGTGTATCCCCTGGAAGGTTGCTCATGCTCTAATGAACTCATGTGCAAACAAGTAGTACTAATTTGACTCTGTAGGTTATGAAAAAGAAAAACTTTGTTTTTGGAGAAGAACCGAAGGGATGAGGTGGAAGAGAGGAGGGGCACAGATACAATCAAAATACACTATATTTGTAAATAAAGTTCTCAAAGAATAAATTTAAATTTTTTATTTTAAAAAAATCCATTCTCAAAGAATAGGTTTTAATATACTTTTAAAAACCACTAGTACTTAGGGAAGTGATGGCACACACCTTTAATCCCAGCACTTGGGAGGCAGAGGCAGGTGGATTTCTGAGTTTGAGGCCAGCCTGGTCTACAGAGTGAGTTCCAGGACAGCCAGAACTACACAGAGAAACCCTGTCTCGGAACCCCCCCCCCAAAAAAAACCCAACCCAAACCAAACAAACAAACAAAAACCACTAGTACTTCCCAATAGCTCTTAGTGCCAGGCAGTGTAATAAGTACTTAATACACTTTACCATTTCTCAAAACCAGTCAACCAGCCAACTAAGGAACCTGCACCAGGGGTATTATCTCCATTTAAGACAAGAGAAAAGGGGGATCCAGATAAGTATCTTGCATAAAACCATGTACTAACGTGAGAGGGCTGGCATAACAAGCTCAGCTAGTTGAATTCTCATGTCTATTTTAGAAGCACTTATTACTGTGAGCTCTGAACTGTCTGTCTAGAGAAAAAAGAATGTTGCAATTAAGATGAATTTCAAAATGAGAGTTTCCTTTTGACATGAATGTTGGCTACTGATACAAACTTGTACAAATGCAATATAACCCTTCCTCTTCTGAAAAGCCTGTCTTTGTCAGATTTCACTTTATATTATATTTCAATTTAAAAAAAGTAAAGGAAAGCACATTAGTGTAATCAGTGACTTAATTATCCATTGGAGAAAACGGCACTCCCACACCAAACAC
>JADRCC010573586.1:0-22086 GCA_019843855.1 Hylomyscus alleni | reverse complement strand
GGGAGAGGGAGAGAGAGAAGGGAGAGAACTGGGCTTTTGAAACCTTAAAGCCCACCTCCAGTGACACACTTCCTCTAAGAAAGCCATACCTACTCCAACAAGGCCACGCCCCCTAATCCTTCTAATTCATCAAAAACCCCAGTACCTGGCATCGAAACATTCAAATATCTGAGTCTATGGGGAATATTCTTATCCAAACCACCCTAGTGACTGAGCCATCTCCTCTGGCCCAAAATCATGACTTCACATGTATCATAAGGTGAAAAATAGTATGAATCAGATGACCAGGGGTCAGTGCCCCTCTATGCCTCCTTATGATCATGGGCAAATTACTTTAAATTCTTATGGGCTTTCTTCATTTGCAAAATGAGCATGCTAGGAAAGATATTTTTCTATTATTTCTTTTAGCTCTAAAGTGTATGATTCAGAGTAAATGTATATTAACGCTGTGTGAGCAAGACGATCTATTCACTTAATCAGCAGCACCAAGAGCATCCCAGGAGCTAAACCCTGTTAATGGGGCTATGAATATAAAAGAGAGGAACACTTGGTGCTGCTTTCAAGAGGCTAGCAAGGGCAAAGCAGGGCTGACCAAGTAGCAGTGGTAATGTTCTGTGCTTAGTGTGGGTGGGAGTGAGGTATGCAGGCCCAGAGAAGGGCAGGGCTAGCTCAGGGCTTGGGCAAGGCTGTTGTGGTATTCACAATAGGTTCCCAAAGACTAGGAAACTACCATGAAAGAGAGAAGGGCAGAGCTCCTGCTGCTAGTAAGAAAGCATGATGAAGAAGACTCAAGGGTAGAAGCATATGTTTTGCTCTTGATACTGGTTATATCGCTTGTAGAAAGCAAGGTGTGCTTGAGATTTGACTGTGAAGATCCTAGATTGCTGTGCTAGAGGTTTTGACTTTATCTGAAGGGCACTGGGGAATCATGGAGCATAGGTAAAAGTTCTAGAAGGAACTTAGAGAAAGTTCATTCAAGTGGCACTGCTAAGTCTGACAAGAGCAAGAGTGGAAGAGAGAGGAAGCTCTTGGGAGACTTGTTTTGATGGCTCATAGGAGAAATGATAAAGAGGCTGTGCTGGCTAGTTTTATGTCAACTTGACACAAACTAGAGTCATCAGAGAGGAAGGAGCCTCAATTAACAAAATGCCTCCATAAGATTGGGCTGTAGACAAGCCTGTAAGACATTTTCTTAGTGATTGATGTGGGAGAGCCTAATCCATTGTGGGTGGTGTTGTGTTCTAAAGACCCCTGGTCTAGTGGTCCTGTGTTCTATAAAAGAACAGATTGAGCAAGCCATGAGGAACAAGTCAGTCATCATCACTCCTCCATGACCCTGCATCAGCTCCTGCTGTGTTTGAGTTCCTGTCCTGAATTTCCTCAGTGATGGACCATAATGAGAAGACATAAGCCAGTTTAATCCTTTCCTCTTCATGTGGCTTTGGTCTTGCTGTTTTATCACAGTAATAGAAACAATAGTTTAGGCAGGAGTTGATATCAAGATGGTGGAGTATTGCTGTGACGGACATGGCCATATTGTTTTAGGGAGGATTGTAGAAGAACTTTGGAACTTTGGACAAGAAAAGCCATTGAGTGTGGAGACCTCAGTCAGCAGTTCTGTGAGAGCTTGGGAGATAGAATGTTGAGAGCAGTGCAGATGATGGAGGCCTGACAAAGTGAAGCTTCTGAGGGAAGCAAAGACTTGTTGCTTGTTACCGGGCCATCTGTGTGAAGAATCTGTGCCTTTGGTCAGCTGGGAAGAATTGGCTATGGTGAACAAGAGACCAGAACTGCTAAAGTCAAACCTTTGTTTTCCTGGGACAACGGATGCTAGGACTAAAGAATCCGCTGTGATTAAGATGTGACCAGCATCATTGCGATGAAGTCTTCTGGGAAGTAGTACGTCGGGGTCAGCACATAGAAACTGTGTTGCAGAGTAGCCATGATCGTACCTTATACTGGCCGCTGAACTTGGCAGTGTTTCCCAGGTAGTACTGGCTTTTGAAGGCACGAAGTGGTCATGGAATGCAGTTAAAGCCTGGAACTACTGCAGGGCTGCAGTCCCTGAAAGGGAGCTCTTGGTGAAAGTGTAGATCAGTTGCAGAAAGGGACCCTAGCAGTTTGGAGACACCAATACCAGGGGATGACCAACAAGAACACCAGCAGGCCTGAGACTGGAAGACAAGCCATGTGTACTGCAGAGGATGGAGCTCAGGATCGCCATAGCCTTTGGAGAAGCCCAGGTTGTGAGTGGATCCCAGACACTGATCATCGAGTTATTTCCTTATTGGCATTTGGTTTTGCTTTGCTTTGATTAGGACTGTACCATGATTCTGGTATCAGCTTCTGACTCCAGGCTCGTGCCCTGTTTGCATTCCTGTCCTGACTCTCTACAATGCTGAACTGTGGAAGAGCAAGCCGAACAAACCTTTTCCTTTCCAAGTTGTTTTGGTCAGAGTTCTCTGTCCCAGTAGTAGTAACTCTAACTAGGCAGAAGGCAGAGAGTTATCTGAGAGTGTGACAATGGAAGCAAGGTGTGTGTGTGTGTGTGTGTGTGTGTGTGTGTGTGTGTGTATGTGTGTGTGTCACACTTGAGAGAGAGCTTATGGACTGAGTCCATAAAATCTACTTTTTGTTCATATATCCATCACTCAGAAAGCCTTTATCCAGTGTCCACTGTCTGTAAGCCAGCGTGAGATTGATCTTACCGGATGAGAGTAATAGCATTGCTGAAATATTGAGTGTGTGTGTGTGTGTGTGTGTGTGTGTGTGTGTGTGTGTGTGTGTGTGAGTGTGTGTGTGTGTGTGTGTACTGGCTCATGTGCACAGAGATGGATAAGTGATGCAATTCTAGTTTGGGTGGTCTTCCTGGAGGAGTTGGGGACTGACCCTGATTTCCAAGGAAGAAAGAGGGAGAATGATACTGATATGCTTGGCCATAAGAAGGGCAAGATAGAGAGAGCACAGAGAGTACAAATGTTGAGGAAAAAAACCTTTAAATGTTGTGGGCTAAGCCATAGGACACCATTGTGTGTTTTCAACAGAGAGGATTTATGTAGTATAATAGAAAAAGATTGAATTAATGCTTGAAGATCCAGGTTAGGATATTGTCTAGCCGGACCAGTGTGCCAGTTAAAGTCTCCAGGGCTCAGATTTGTGTGTTTTGGATGGGAATTTAAAAAGATGTTGAGATGGAAACCCAGCCAAGACTAAACTACACTGGTCCAATTGCAAATACACGTGAGGTGCATTTCCCACTGGCCAGATGCTATATAGAAAGCAGACACATGAAGCAGGCATTGCATGGAAAGCAGGAAGGGGGGTGGGTAAGTGGCAGGAAAATGGGATGAGCATCCTGCTGGGCTGGAGGTGCTCTGGATGAAGGGCAGTTTCCTCTCTTCTGTTCCCTGGAAGCCCTGCTGCTTTGACAGTCCTGGCCTAACAGACCAAGACTACAAGCTTACTAAGTAAATGGATATGATTTCTTTCTGCTTATTTGAACTACCCGATTGTGTTATGAGTCTTTGTCCTCAGAGGAATATAGCTTAATAGGAGCATGCACACCTAAACACACAGGTGTTGGGTAAAGAACACTTTGTATACTATTCAAAGGAATCCAAAAACAAAACAACAGTCTGACACAACTGGCCAACTATAACCAGTGGGGAGGAAAAGGGGGATGTTCAGGAAATACGGGCTCTTGTGGGGCTAATTTCCTTTGGCAGAGGAAAAAAACCCTCATTTTCACATAGATTATAGTGTGACACACGGCCTTTAGTTCTACAACTGGCAAAGTGTGCTGGGGACAAAATCTATAATCACATTGCTATCTTGGCTGAGTCCTAATTTAAGCATTGAGGGTATTTCTGTTTGCTTCTAAAATATCACACCGAGTCCTTTCCGGGAGGAGAGGCACTGGCTCCCCGTAGCAAATGTTCTCTTGGGAGCTGGATAAGGGCTTCAACTGAAGAAAGTCAGATTCTCTTTTCCATTCTGAAAGTCCACTGGGATCTCTCACCTTGTGCTGCCCTGCTTCATCTGCCAGTGGCTTCTCCATCTTTCCCTGTGCTGGCCCAGAGAGCTGACTGGTGAAAACACCCATCTTTGCCCAGAGGCCACACACTAAAAACTAGATTCCAGAGAATCGTGAGGTCAGATCCAGATGTCACTGGACCCATTCTGCCCAAAAGAATCACCTTAAAGTCTGGAGATTAATAAGAAAAATCACCATTTGCTCATGAATTAAAATGAGACAACCTCTTCTCCTTACTGAAAAGCCAACATGGAGATGAAACACTATTTGGGAAAAACTTTTCTTTTCCTTTTCAAAATTGAGACTGACTAAGTACCACCCACTATTTAATTGTTTGCCCTTCCTATAGCTTCTTCTAGCCTTCAGTATCTATTAGCAATTTTTAGTTTCAGCAGCTGTTTTTGAATGTGCTCCTTAAATTCTTTCGATTTCAGCCAGTCTGCAGCTGGGTAGTTATATTTCAGATTCTTCCTCAGGGACACCTGAAGTCGGCTTTTACTCTTAAGCAGGTATCAAAAGCCAGATTTTTTATTTCTTTTCTAAGAGAGGGAAATGAAGCCTGGATAGAAAGGTTGTCTGGCAACCAGATAAAGGAAGAAATTTCTTTCAGGCTTTCCAAGAAGACAGAATGGAAATCTTGAAATATAAATTACTTTTTAATGGTGTCTTGAAAAGGGTGTTATTCTTCGCTATCTGCCTCATTTCCACGCTTCCTAAGTGTGGCCTATGTAAGCAATTAAACCATTGTGAATCTTTAAATGAACAAAAGTAGAGATATTTTAAGGGATAGAAGGGAAGCTGAGAGATGTCCTGGTTTATCTATCTATTATCTGAAGCAGAGAATTGGGATTTAGAATTTGAAAAAGATTTCTTTCTTTTTTAGGGATGAGCTAAGACCAAACCTAGGGTTCTTAGTCCCCAGCCCAGGATTCTCATCACCACAACAAAGGTAAGATAGGAATACAAGTGGCTATACTCAGACAGAGAACAGTGTTTGAAGCCCACTAGTAAGCCCCAGTGTCTAACCTGGTAGAAAAGGTGACTGAATTAGTTCAAGACCTCCCTGGGGGGACATTGACATCTGGACTGAAATTGTTACCCACACTGACACTTTCACCTCTGAGGAAAAATATCTGTTGTCCTGAACGTCATTTGTCCCTGTTTCCCGCAGGAGGGCCTGTCAGTTCTTTTCCTTCCTTCTTCAGAATTGTTCTACTTACCCCCATCTTTCTGCCCTGTTTAGGTCCCCTCTGGAACTCTGCCCCAGTGGCCAGCCTGGTGGCAATCCTGGAGTGTCAGCTTACAGTGTGAGGATGCCTTCTCGTCAGATTCATGCCTGTGAACTTCCCACAACTATACAGCCTCACGTGATACAATACAGATCCCCCCAGCGGAGCTATAGAGGCCAATGTCTGGGGCTTGGAAACACTTGTTTGTCATGGTCTCATTGTGAAAACATTTCCTTTCTATCCCTCATCTTTCTCATAGTGTGTTAGCCAGGGTTCTTGAAAAGAGTAGAAGCAATAGAAATAGATATATGTGGATTTACTAGTGTCTGTCTGTGATCCGGGTAGTCCAGCAAGGGCTGTCTTATGACAGAAAGATCTATAATCTGGTAGTAGTTCACTCTATGAGGCTGGGTGTCTAAAAAGTCCCAGTGTGGTGAGGAAGTCCTAGAAGATTCCTGGAGAGCTGCTTATCTTCCGTCTGTGTTGGAATCCTGAAGATGTCAGTTCTAATACAGGTAAAGGAATGCCTCGGCAGCAATAGAGATGAACACGCCCTTCGGAGTGAAGGCAAGCAGACAAAATCTTCCTTCTTCTACATCTTTTTACGTGGGCTGCCACCAGAAGATTTAGGCTGGGTCTTTCCTACCTCAAATGATGTGACCAAGAAGAATATCAGGTAGTGGTGGTATACAAAGTTAATCCCAGTACTTGGGAGGCAGAGGCAAAAGCAGGCAGATCTCTGAGTTTGAAGCCAGCCAGCCTGGTTTATATTCAGACCTACAGAGCGAGTTCTAGGATGCAGGCTATACAGAGAAACCTTGTCTCAACAAAGCAAAGCAAAACAAAACAAACAAAACAACAAACTAAAAACTAACCAAAAAAAATCAAATAATTCAAAAAGTACCAGCAGTTTGGGTTTTAGTTAAATCTGAGTGTAGGTAAGTTGATATCATGAGACCAGGATTAGCCATCACACACAGAGTTTTTTGATAAGCCCAGAGTTTACCTGAGGAGGTTGGGCCTGGCTCTTCTAAATACCTTTTGCCTTTCTGTCCTGAATGGGTGACACGGCACTGTCTTTTAAAGACCAAGGCCCACGCTGTGGTTCCTCGCTCTTTTACTTCACAAAACTCGTTTCCGCTAGTCTTGTCGGGAAGCGGGTCTTGCTTTTGTAGAAGTGAGGCAAGAAGAGAGTGTCAGGGACTGTTTTAGAGTTATACAGATTCAAGCTGAGGTGGGGCAGTGGATGCTGGGCTGAGGGAATGAAAGAGTTACAATGTGAGGCAGATAATCGTCTGTGTCAGTGGAGATGGTGTGGGTGTGAGACATCTCACATCACAGCACAGGATCAATTGGAAGACAGACCTGGCAGAGAAATGCACGACTGCTCACGGGGATCTCACAATGGAGACTGGGAGAGAAGAAAGGAGGAAAGAGCCTACTGACTGCTAAGGGGCCAAGTGTCATGGCTATGAGCATGCAGTTTCAAGTCTATGTGACAAACTAGAATCATTTGTGAAGAGGAAACTTCAGTTGCGAAAATACCTCCACCAAATTGGCTTTCCCGAAACCCTGGGAGGCTATTTATTGATTGATTGATTGATTGATTAATTGATGTTTGATATGGGAGGACGAAGTCCACTGTGGGTTGTGCTACCCCCAGGCAGGTGGTTTTGGATGGTGTAATAAAACAGACTGAGTAAGCCATGAGGAAGAAGCCAGTAAGCTGTGTTCCTCCATGGTTTCTGTTTCAGCTCTTGCTTTTGGGTTCTGCTTTGCCCTCCCTCAGTGGTAGAATGTGACCTGATAGTTGTAAGCCACAGCTGGAACAACTGTAAACAGTCCATTTTGGCATCGCTGTAAAGTCCTTCGGAGGCAGAAGCTCCAGCACCTGTCTGCTCCCTCACTCCTGCTGCTGCCATGGTAACTCACTCATCATACCTTTTACTGGCTGTGGTCCTTTTCAGATCTCACTTCCCCTTCCCTGCTAGTGTGCCCTGGCATGGCTTCCAGTGAACTGTGGGTGCACAGAAATCCTCATCTCAGGAAGGGCCCACCCAGCTCAATCAGATTGTTTCTGTTTTGGCAAGCTGCGACCTAAAGTTTGGGCATGGGTTTGCTAAGAAATCTTCTGTGGATTCAGCATTGGGTGTGGTGGTTTGAAGGAGACTGGCCCACATAGGCTCATGTAATTGAATACATGGTCTCCAGTTAGGGGAACTGTCTGGGAAGGATTAAGAGGCATGGCTTTGTGGGAAGAGAAGAAGTGAGACCTGGAAAGACTGCAACTAAGAAAGGGTGTTACCCGTGAGTCACCATGGGAAAGGGTAAGCGGGACAAATAACACTGGAGCTTATACCTCGGAAGGACTCCCTGAAAAAAAAAAGGAAGGAAAGAAAAGAAAAGAAAAGAAAAGAAAAGAAAGGAAAAAGAAAAAAAGGAACAAAGAAAGAAAAAGAAAAAAAGACCATTAAATTATTCTGGTTGGAAGCTAGAGAACTTAGGTATCTCTTCCCCCACCTTCTATCATGACAGTATTTTTGTTTTATGGGGTCTGATTTAATCTAGCAGTTGATGGGATACTCAGAATTCCCCTGAGGCTTTTCATCTGCTTTCTCTTGCTTTTCCACTGCTTTCCTTTGCTTTTCCATAGGCTATGTTTAAACTCTTACCTGGTAGGTTATTCTATGGCAGTCTGCAATGGTTCAGATCTTCACACAGCTGTGCACTTCTGGCATGTAAGAAGCCACTGTTCTTAAGCAAAGCTCTGTAGCCAGTCCCATATCTAGATACGGTCTTATAGGAACTTCTGAGAATGGCAGGTCCTACAGTCCTTTGGAAATCCCACAAACCTCTCCTGTTGCAGAGCTGCTGACCTCATTTCAAGCCCTGACCAGTTGAGAGAACACCAGGTTCTGAGAAGTCTTCCTCTAAGTGTGGGGTGAACCTTGCCCACACTTCTAGTTGACCATTCATACTGCTGCTGGCTTACTGCACTAACAACTGAGTCTGGTACCTAGAGACCCTTGGAGCCACAACTTGGTTCTTCCCATATAAATAGGAAAGTGAAACCAATATGTGGTAAGTCCCAGGAAGGCTTCACTGAAAACAGATCTGTTCCCTGAGCTCCTGACTTCTACTCTACCCTCAGGCTCAGAATCTTTGATCTGTTCAGGTACTCAGGAACTCCCTGGGCTGTATTAGACTCTGGTATTTTTGCAGCATTGAATCCAGGACATGGCATCTTACCTTGTTGCCTCTTCTCTTACGGAGTCTGGTAGCATGACTTATCTGATGAGTCTCCTGGTTGGCTTTACTGGTCAGTGTCACACAGAGTAGAGTCACTTGAAATAGCCTAAATTGGGGGTTTGCCTTGATCAGATTGACTTATGGGAGAGTGTCCTGACTGTTAATAGAAACAGGAGGGCCCCGTCCACTGTGGGCAGCACCATCCCTAAGCAGGTGGACCTGGGCTGTATGAGAAAACAATGTGAGTATAAGCCAGCTGTGAGCTAGCTAGTGAGTAGCATGTTCCATGGTTTCTGCTGTACTTTGGCTGTAAAGTACTGCTGTGTGGACCAGCCAGCAGGTCTGCTCTCAGGAACTTCTGTTTGAGCTCCTGCCCTGACCCCCCAGTGATAGACTGTAGCCTGTATGCTGAAACTGCCCCTTTCTTCTTCCTTTTTTTAAATTGTTTGGGGGGGGGGGTATTTTATCCCAGCAACAGAGATGAAATTAGAACACTCAGCAAATCAGGCAGTGGGTTTCAAGAGATGATTTGTAAATTCTGTGAGATTGGGCAAGATAAAAGTCATACTCTAGATAATGATTTAAGCCTTTTCTTTTCTTTTTTTTTTTTTTTTTGATTTTCATTCAGTTTCTAAAAGTTTTTAATTTCTTCCTTTTTTATATTGTATTTTTATTATTTAAAACCATTTTAAATTTAAGTATATTTTGATCATGTTTTCCCCCTTTCCTAATTCCTCTAGATCCCTTCCCCCTCTCTACGTATCCAAATTTAAGTTCTTTCTCAGAAAACAAACAAAAACCTGATACTACGACAAGCCCACCAAAACCAAGAAAACAAAATAGAACCACTCCCCCAAAGAAAACCAAACCAAACCAAACTCTAACTGAATAAAAACACACACATACAAACCTGTAGAGTCATAAGAACAAAGGCCACAGAATCAACTGACCAGGGCTCATGGGAGCTCATAGAGAGCAGGGAGCTTGCAGGGGTCTGACCTAAGTTCTCTGCATATATGTTAGGGCTGAGAAGCAAATGTTCTTATGAGATCTTAAAAATGAGAACTGTCCTGGAGTGTTTGATATATATACCCAGTGATAAAACAGACTTTTCCCCCCTCTCCCAGCAAGTGTAAGTGAAAATTCAGTTGTTAACTCTTACCCTAGAGGCAAAGTTTTCACTCATTCATTTTTTAAAAAATACAACAAGATAAAACATAATAAAAGACAAAAAACGATCACTTTGGAGTTGAACAAGACAGACTAACAGAAAATGGGGTATCCTGTCTCAAAAAAAACCAAAAAAAAAAAAAAAAAAAAAGAAAGAAAGAAAGAAAATGGGGTGTTTCCATTAGATCCTCCCCTTTAGAGATCAGGAAAGCCCTCAGGAGAGGAGGCAGAAAGAATGTAAGAGCTAGAGGGAAAGGGGGAAACTCAGAAACAAGACCCTCCGAATCAACATGAGAAAGCTCCTATGAACTCACAGAGACCGGAGCAGCATGCACAGGGCCTGCATGCAGCTGCGCCAGATCCTCTGAACTTACGTTACGGTTTCCAATTTAGTGCTTTTACGAGATTCCTGCATGAGAGAACAAGTAGGTCTCTGATTCTCGTGCCTTCTCTTGGGCTCCTTCCCTTCTGTTGATTTAAGACTTTTTAGGTGTATACTTTGTTTCTTCTTCTGCCCTCCTTTCTCTCTGTGTGTTTATGGATGCATGCACACCCACACGGAGGCCAGAGATTTATGCTGAGTGTCTTCCTCAATTGCTCTCCACTTTATTGAGACAGCCTCACTGAACCCAGAGTTTGCTAATTAGGCTAGACCGGCGGGCCGGCAAGCTCTAGGGATCCTCCCACCTCCACCTTCATAGTGCCTGGCTTTTATGTGGGTGCTGGGAATCTAGCTCATGTGTCAGGCTTGTGTGGCAAGCACTTTACCGACTGAGCCGTGTCCCCAGCCCTTAATTTTTCTATTTGTGGATGCAAGTGAAATTGTATTGCAGGGACACATTTTAATGTGGATAATTTAAATGGGCCAAAGTGGAACTGTGAGCTAGACTTTAGACTTCACATTTGTTATGTACTAAAATTTTCTCTTCCCCTCCTCCCCTCTACCTCCTGCCAAAGATAGGTTAGGATTCTAAACCCTCTATCTCAGAGCATGTTCTTATTTGGAGAGTGTTTCTGCAGAAATCACTAAGTTAAAAGGAGGTCACTAGGGTGAGCCCCAACCCAAAATGATTAATAAAATGGGGGAGTCTAGACATGGCCATACACACAGGGAGATCAGGAGGTGTAGACAGAGGAGAGTAATGTTTCTATAAGCCAAATATTAATAAGCCAAATAAAGCCAAGGATTGCTGTTGAACTACAAGGAGCTCTCTCTCTCTCTCTGCAAATTAAAACCAGTCTTTTTGGTGTCTTTATCTCTAGCTCCTGGCCCCTGAAGCTCTGAGATGGTAACATTTAAGTTGTATAATGGGAATGTAACACTCAGGGTTTCTGTTTTCTTCCTTCTTCTTCTTCGTGTGATAAACTTAACCTGCCAGTTCAAAATAAATTTAGGAGCCTTTCGTTAAACTTAATCTTTTTTAAAAAATCAACATCCAGCCCGCTTGGGCTTTCCTTTTCCCCCCTCTCCTCTCACCAGATTGTATCTGCAGGCAGAGGTGTCTGGTCACACTGCTCTCTGCTGGTCTGCCTCTGCCTGCTGTTGTTAACTCCACATACTCTGTATTGCTGGTGTCCAGACATTCCATACACTGTCAGCTTAATGGATTTGACCATTTTACCTCATTTTAAACATGAGACACGCTAGACAATGGTGGCCTTTGCCTTTAATCCCAGTACTTGGGAGGTAGAGGTAGTTGGATCTCTGTGAGTTTGAGGACAGCCTGGTTTACAGAGAGAGTTCTAGAACAGCCAGGGCTACATAGTGAGACCCTCAAGACAAAACAAAACAGCAAGTGAAAAGGTTTTCATACCATGGAATGGTAAGACTTATTAAAGAATGAAGGAGCTTTACCTTTACTGAACAATTTCCAAATCATATTAAATTCTGCAACATGAACGGTTTTGTTATAGTTTGGATTTTTAAATATGTGGGAAAGGCTCACATGCTAATGGCTTGGTTACCAACCTATTATTGCACTACTGGGAGGTGGTGGGACTTTTGGATGGTAGAGTCTGGCAGGAGGAAGTTGGATTTTCTGGGATGGGTCAGTGAAGGGGATATTGAGGCCATGGATCCATCATGTTCTTCTCTTTACCTCCCAGTCACCATGCTGTTTAAAGCTTTGACCACCATATTTGTCTTCCATAGGCCCAAAGTAAAAGGGCCAAGTGATTATAAGTGGAAACCTCTAACAGTCAGTCAAAGAGACCTTCTTCCTTTCACATTGATTGTCTCATATATTTTGTTATGTATAGTAAGGGAAAGCTGATATGGTCCCATTCTGTTTTTACAGAATCAATATCCCTGACTCTCGCTCTACGTGTGCATGTGTGTGTGTGTGTGTGTGTGTGTGTGTGTGTATGTGTATGCGCATGTGAGTGTGCGTAGATGCAAAGACCACAGAAAATCCCAGACACGTATCATGCATTAGCAGTGCCATACACAGAAGACAGATAATTTAGGCGATTATGAGCTGATAAAAAGAGGACTTTGCTTTTACCTAAATTCTCCTTTTGGGAGGTAACTCTCTAAAGTATCAATAGAGTTGTATTAATGAATTATTACAGTCTAATAAATGAAAACTATAAACCAAACCCCAACAAACAGCATGAATCATGCTGTAACGCCCTGCCTGTCTATTGTCTTTCCCAACACCTCTGAAGCAGCCTGTTCACACATTGCTTAATCTGAAAAGGACCTGGCCTATATGAAGACTTTCTCTGAATTCTCTCTTTTTTTTCCCCCTGTAGAAATATTGTTAGCCCCAAACTTTAATGAATAAATAAAAGACCAGAAATCATGGCTCTCAATTGCCCTCCAGACCAAAGCCTATGCTGTCACTGAAGCCTCTGGCAATCCAGAAGGAATGGAGTTGAATCAAGTAACAGGAGAGATCAATACCCTGTTCATGTTAAACCTGCCCTAGTGTCCTCCATTATGGGATTCAGTGCACGGAGAATCGATCCATTTCTCTTCTTGTAGAACATGAGGGCTCTAAAATTTTCATATATATATATATTATTATTAATTTTTAGGATGAGAATTTCACTTTATGGAGCTATTTTCTCTGTGTGTATCACCAGTGGATTAATAAGAGTCTCAGAGCCCCTTGTGTCGGAGCTTCACTTCTGCATACTAAATAAACAATCTTGAAGGAATAGTCCTTGGGTCAGGACAAGGATAATAATGGTCATTAATAACCATCACTCATTACACGGCTCTTTCCCTGAGCTCTTCTGACCTACCCGTTCATAAATGCGTTTTAATGTACCATGCACAGTCCTGCCTCTGCTTCCCCTCCCTGCCAGACCCACACTTGGAGGGAGGTTAATTGCCTCTGTCTTCATGAGTCCTGACCTGTGTGATGTTCCGGGATCACCACTTCCACCTCTGGGGTAGAGGCTAATGGTCACCTAGCAAGCTGCTTGGGATACAGAACAGTGGAATCTAATTACTGGCTCTTGTGGTTGGACCCAGGAGTAAGTCTTTATGAACAGGATGGGCCAAATCTTCTCCCAGTATGTGTGCTAACTACCTTCTGCAAGCTATTGTTATTTTGAAAACCCTAAGGAAATTACACCTTAATTTGAGTTAAGAATGTTCCCCATTAACTCTCTCTATTCCCTTATCTCGCTCTTAATGCTATGAAACCTACTTCCTTGATCCAGATGCAATCAAATTACTTCCCTGTTTTGTCCAGAACTCAGATTATGCTGTTTAGGTAGCCGGAATCCAGTGTGAGTTTGTCTGTCCCCTCTGTGGGGTCCCCCTCACACCCCCACAGAGTCTCTCCCACCCCCATAGAGTCTCTACACACACAAGCAAGCAATCATCTCTCTAAGCAAATTGGAGCAGATTATTTGTTTTCTGCTTTTTGAAGATAAGCTCAGACACCTTGAGACACAAATTCCTGTATCACTTTTTTTTTTTGAGTTGGTGGTGAAATCGTTAGAAGAAAGAACCAGCAGAGTTGATGGTGAAAATTATAATTATAGTTGAAAATTGAAGAAGCATTTAGAGTCACTGTTAATATGACTTTATCCCTCTGGTTTCCGTGTGTTCCTATAAGGTCCATCAATGTTTGTTTTACCAGCAGGTAAGTTATTTATTCCCGGAAACCCTGGAAAACAGCATTGTTATGTTGTGAACACATAGATACATATTCTGGCCAAATATGTGCCCTCTCTATCTTGAATCTTTCAGGCAGACTTTTTTTTTTTCCCCTTGTGAGGAGAGGAACTAAAATTTAGAAGTGCCTTATCTGACAAATGATTAGGAAATTGTTCTTCTTAAAGAAAATGGATGCCAAAACAAATCAGCTCCCTAGAGTGACATGAAATCTCCTCAAGCTACATCTGGGAATATTAATAAATGAAGAGACATCTCTGCCTACATACAGCTCATCACCTTGGTCTCCCCCCCAGCCCTGCAGGCAGCAGAGAGCTGGAGTTTGGGATTAGAGGTTAAAGCCTGCCATCTTGCGGCAACATTTTTGAATTACACTGGCACTTTGTTCCTTTCTTGGATCACAGCAGTTGTTGGAATTAGGTATTACTGGCACTCCCTCCGAACCTCTCCCCACATTGCTTCTGAATTTGGGACTCTTTGAGAGATATCAAGAACTCTGCAACCGAGAAACGCCAAGATATCACCCTAAGGTTACATCCCAGTGGCTGCTGGGATGGTGTTCCATGTAGCACCCCGTCTAGACCTTCTGACCCTGAAAAACTGCACCACCTGGGATGCCAGTGGCTACAGCCCCCTCCAGTTTTACATGGGTAAAACACATGGGTGCTTTCCTGAAGAAGACCTCTGCTGAGCAGGAAAACTTTGGGCTTGTTAGTCAAACCAAACCACCTTTTCCAGGCACCTGTAGCGATCATACTGGGACGCTCAGTGAAGCAACCAACTCCTGCGGCAGATGCACCCATTGGATACTCATATATCAGAACTCATGACACCTGCTGCTGGTTGGGAAGTTTTCCTCTGACCTAGACAAATGAAAATTACATAAAAGTGTCTTTAATCTGACTTGTGCTGTTGAAGGTTGGAGAACATTTGCAGAGATGCCTTCAAGGAGTACTGGTCTGGATATGATGGCTTCCCCCGTCATGATTTGTATATGCTTGACACGGGAGTAGCACGATTAGAAAGTGTGGCCCAGTTGGAGTAGGTGTGCCACTGTGGGTGTGGGCTAAAAGACTCTTACCCTAGCTGCCTCGAAGTGAATCTTCCACTAGCATCCTTCAGATGAAGATGTAGAACTCTCAGCTCTGCCTGCACTGTGCCTGCCTAGATGCTGCCATGGTCCCACCTTGATGATAATTAATGGACTGAATCTCTGAGCCTGTAAGCCAGCCCCAATTAAATGATGTCTTTTATTAGACTTGCATTGGTCATGGTGTCTGCTCACAGCAGGAAAACCCTAAGACACCCCTCACCCCATGCTGCTCCTCCCCTCAGTGTGTTCAGAGTTGGGAAATAAAGGCAAAAGCTCATTCTGTCTGGGAGTCAGAGTGGGGAGGGCAGGGAAGAGAAGGGGAATAAGGCTTCTTGAGATAGTTTTCAGAAGAAGAGAAGCTTGAGGAGGCTGAGTGCTTCACACATTTTCAGCGGCAGCTACAGATTTCAGTTTTCCATCTGTAACCTGGATTGGTGGAGTGGGGTAACCTCCAAAGATGCTAGCACAGCAGGTGTGTGTGTGATCTATCAGAAGGGGCGCACAACAGGTGCACAGCAGGTGTGTGTGTGATCTATCAGAAGGGGTGCACAACAGGTGCACAGCAGGTGTGTGTGTGATCTATCAGAAGGGGCGCACAACATTCAGTTTGGGATCTCTCTTTCTTCTCTCAGTGGCATCTGCTTTGTGGCCTAGTTAAGATCAGAAATCACCTTGGAGAGAAACATTCCTTATTCTTTAAAGGATGCTTGAGTAGGCTCCCTTAGTTATGTAACTGTCAGCTGAGTAGGCTTTCTGGTCCCCAGAGAAGGACATAAGAAGACACACTGGGCTTTGAGTTGATGAGTTGGTGAGGCCTCTCATCTGGGTGGTGCAGAACCATGGGGGGGGGCTATGTGTTGAACATAATCCCTTGGTTAAGAATGATGAACATTAACTCTCTTTAGATTTACTGACTACTCCTCACCTTTCCCTGGACCCCAGTCTTACTTTGCTCACACGCTCCCATTTCTTGCCTCGCTTCACCGGCCACTTTTGGATCATCTACCTTGTAAGAAGAGAGCTTATCACTAGATAAGTCTGTCCTTCTAGCTGTTCTAATGGTCTTCTCCTAGGATGTGGTGTTTGTTGCAAAAGGTAAAAATCAGACTCTGACACAAATAGAAAAGAGGCATGCCAAGACGTTGTATGACTTATTAAGCAGCTGTTGGAAAGGCAGGACAGAAGAAAGTCTGAGGGCTACATATAGATACTCAGGTATCTGTAGTGAAATTGCTAATGGATGCAGAATGGGGACCTCCCCAAGAAACAATAAAAGATAGTGACAGGGATTGTGATTTCTATCAACTATTTCTATGGGGACAAAACTTATTCACAGAGCTTGTCCCAGTTACTTTTACATTGCTGTGAAGAGACACGATGACCAAGGCAACTTATAATGAGGCTCACAGTTCCCGAGGGTTAGAATCCGTGATCATCATTGTGAGGAGCAAGACAGCAGGCAAGCAGACATGGTGTTGGCACTTAAGAGCTTGCATCCTGATCTGAAAGTTGGAGGTAGAAAGAGAGCTACTTGGAATGGCGTGGACTTTAGAAATCTCAAAGCCCAACCCCAGTGATATACCTCCTCCAACAAAGCCATACTCTGTAATCTATAGGCCTTCCCAAACAGTTCCACGGAGAGGGGAGGGACCAAGTGTTTACATATATGAACCTATGGAGACCATCCTCATTCAGACCAGAGCACGATATGGACAACGGCCATTTCTACCATCTCTCCATAGGCATATTTCTACACCTGGAAGTGTATAAAATAGCCTCACTGATATTAAACAACGGATAGAACACAGCTGCACAGATAAAAACATCTGGAAGGTTCTCAAGATGGTGCCTAGCACTCTGGGTAATCTCTCTCATCAAAGGCTGATTTTGATTCTTCCAGTGTTGATGATTGATCTCATATATGCTAGGTGTCTCAATCCCTGTTCTGCTGCTATGAATGACATCACGACCAAGGCAACTCTTTTAAAAGAAAGAATTTTAGTTGAGACTTGCTTACAGTTTCAGAGGCTTAGTGCAGGAAACATGGAGACTATCATAACGCTAGAGTGGTAGCTGAGAGCTACATCCAGATTCACAGGCAGAGGGAGGCTCGGGCGTTTGAAGCCTCTATGTGGCACACTTCCTCCAACAAGCCACACTTCCTAATTCTTCTAATCCTTTAAACTAGTGCTACTCCCTGATGACCAAACGTTTAAATATCTGATCCTATGGAGGCCATTCTTATTCAAACCACCATACCAGGCAAGTATTCTACCACTGAGCTACCCTTCACAAATTGTTAAGAGCTTTCACTGCCAGCCCTAAGTTCTCTAACTCCTCAGTGTACTTCCTGGGCACTCTCACCTAAGCCATATCTTGAACTGCTTTCAATAGCTGACCTTATGTTTATTTTCTTTCTTATTCTTTCAGCACCAAGTCCACGCATGCAGTCTATCGTTTCTCTTAGATGTGTTTGAGGCTAGAAAGAAGTTCATTTGCTTTAGGTCTTTTAGCTTATTAAAAAAGTAGAGTTTTCATCTTGGCATTATCCAACTTCAGAACTGGGGCCAAAAGATTTTAACGTTAACAGGAGACAGTTCCAGAGATGCCTAAAATTAAGGGCCAAACCAATTAGGCAGACCTCTCCTGTAGAGGAGGAGGACTGGGAGAGACAGGCTTCTCCTTTGGGGGAGATCTGGGTCAGGCAGGTCTCTTCTTATGGAGAAGGACTGGAATCTTGTATTAGGCAGAGTTCTCTAGAGTGAAAGGACTTACAGAAAAAATATACATATACATACATACATATATGCACACACACACACTATACACACACACGCACACACATGCACACACACACACACAACAGGGTCTGCAGATGGCATCTTGCACAATCCTGCAGAATTGCACCTGTATGCATTGAACTGGTGGCCATGTGTCCTGGAGCTTTGCAAAGTCTCAACTTAGATCCTGAAGGCTGGTGGGAAGGCAGGGGTGGGGTCACAGCTGCCCAGGGAATCCTTCTTCTCTGATCTCACAGTCTTCCAAGAGCTATACCCCTATGTACTTCGTGTGTGTGTGTGTGTGTGTGTGTGTGTGTGTGTGAACTTTAGTTACACACTCACATTGCTATTTCTGAGCACACCCCTAGCCTTAGGAGACTCAGGATTTTCTGCAACTGGGGAACCTGGGGATTCTACACACAACTTCCTTTGAACTTTTGCCACTCTGAAAGAAAAGAGAGAGAGAGAAATCTCTGCAAATAGAACAATTTTTAGAAGTTTCTTTCCCTTTATTTTCAACCAGAACTGCCTAAAACCATTCTTTAGCTTAGATGCTATTGCTGTTTGGTGTAGAACTTCACATAGGAGAATGCCTCAGAAACCATCTGTAGTTTCCTTGAATTAAAAAGTCAGCGCTCTTTTGTTAGGGTCTCTCTAGGAATGCAGTGCTGGCTTTATTCCTCATTCCCTTCCCCCCAGCCTGACCTTCTTCTGCTTCTATGTAGTGAGAAAGAAGCTTTAAAATATGAAGCTGGTGGAACTGAAGAGACGGCTCTGCAGTTAAGAGCACTAGCTGCTCTTGTAGAAGACCCGGGTTCAATTCCTAGCACTCACGTGGCAGCTGTAAATCCTCATAGCAATCTATAATTCCAGTTCCAGGAAATCTGGTGCCCTCTTCTGGTCTCTGTGCAGACCAGGCTCATACATGGCATACATACATACATACATACATACATACATACATACATATGCAAAACACACATGCACATAAAACCAAAGTAAATAAAATATTTAAATTAAAAAATAAAATGTTTAATGGAGAGATAGTTTTCATATAAAGCTCATGGCTTTCAGTGTTAAATGATTTTTAGTATAGTCTCAGAGTTGTACAATAGCCACTCAAATCTAATTTCAGAGCATTTTTTTGCTACCTCCAAAATAAACTCTGTACCCAATAGCATTATTTCTGTTCCTATCTTTCCCAAACTACCATCCTATTTTTGGTGCCTATTGGTTTTTCTGCTCTAGATTTGCCTAACACTGTGGGATACCTTGTGTCTGGCTTCTTTCCCTTAACCTAGTGTTCTCAAGGTTCCACACTTGTGTCAGCATGCAGTTCTTTCCTTCACTGATGAGCAGTATTTCATTGCGTGCATTAACAACACCTTATTTGCCCATTATTTGATGATTATCCTGGGTGTTAGAGAAGTATTGCTATGAACACTCAGGCATACATTTCATATAGGCATATGTTTTCAACTCCCTTAGATATATCTAGGGATATATTTCATGGATCATACATTGGCATTCTATTTAACATCATCAGCAATTGCCAGGCTAATTTTTTTTCCAAAAAAATAATTGAGCTATTTAACACTTCCAAAGGCAATGTTTGACAATTCCCATTTCCATACATCCTCTCCAATACTTGTTATTGTCCATATATTTCTATTACAACTATGCTGATAGATGTCAATATATAGGCGGTCTTCTGGATCTATGGGTTCTGCATTTGTGGTCAACCAATTGTGAATCAAAAAAATATGGTGCAAGGACTCAGACCCAAGGACTGCTACGCATTGGGCAAGCACCATGACACTGCTACATCCCTACTCCCTTCATTAAAAATGCATCTGTGGGCTAGGGATGTAGCTTAGTGGTAGAATGCTTGCCAAAATGAATAAAGTCCCGTGTTTAATTCCCTGCACCAAACATATGCACACACACACTCATGATTTTTTTGTCCCGTTCCCTTAATAAAACAATATAACAACCATATAGCAATCTGAGATGGTATAAAATATACAGGAAGAGGTTGTCTGTAAATACTGCACCATTTTATGAAAGAACAGCTAAACGTTCTTGCAAGGATCATTGAACCAAACTCCTACAGATACAAGGAAGATTATATGTCTATTTCTTGTGGTAAGAAACATTAATATGCCATAGCTTTTCAAGACTTCTCTTTAAGTAAACAGCACGACATTATTTCAAATACTACCCAGTAGAGTCTAGGACATTTTTCTTGTATGGGCAAAATTATCAACTGAGAATCACTCCTTATGTCCTTTAGAGGCTGTTTTTTCTATTTTGTTAGTCAGTGGGTGTGGCCAGCTTAGAGACACCACAGGAGTCTAATCATGTGGGCTCTGTGCTGCCCCAGCTGGCTGACACTACCTTAGCATGTCTTTACTATTCATCCATGTTATACCTTGTGGCAGGATTTCCTTCTTCAATCCAAGTGAGTGTTCTGTTTAGCCTTGCCACATTTTCTTTATCTGTTTTTTTTTCCATTGATAGAAATGTAAGCTGCCTCTAGCCCTTGGTGATTATTAATAACAATGCAGCGAACATGGAAATGCGGATCTCCATTCACGATTCTGATTTCAGCTCTTTTGGAGAAATACTCACGAGTGGAATTGCTTTATCACCTCTAGTGCTATTTTTAATATTTTGAATAACAGCCTCTGTATTGCATTATGTAGTGGCAATACTACTTTGGTTTTCCTCCCAGTAGCATATAGGAATACCATTTCTACATATTTTAAGTAACAACTGTTAATGTTTATCATTAACTTTTGGCAATGATCACTTTGTCAAGTATGAAGTTTATGCTGCATCAAGCTTTTGATTTCTTTTTCCTTGGTAGTTAGTTATCTCATCTATCTTCCCAGGTATATTTTGGCTACTTTTGTGTCTTCCTTGGAAATACACATCTTTTAAGTACTTCATCAATTAAAAACTATAAACTTATAAGCATCCAGAGTTCCCAGTATATTTTTTATCTTAACCCTTTATTAGAGGCATAGTCTGCAGGCACCTCTTCCCATTCTGCAGGTTGCATTTCTTGCTCTTTGTTCCTTTGCTGTGTGAGGCTTTTCAGTTTTGTTCAGGCTCACTTGGCTAGAGTCTGCTTTAATTGCTGGGACTTTTATTGTCATATCTGAGAAGTCATTGCCAAGACAGTGTCGGGGACATGTCCCGCGTGTCTTCTTTCAGATACTTGTTTCACAGTTCTACTCTTAGGTTTAAGGTTTTCATTCATTTGAGTTGATTTTTGTATATGGTGGGATAAAGATCCAATTATGCATGTGTCACACCAAGGATCAAACCTAGGGCTTCACACATGCTTCGCCAACACTTAGTAATTTTTACTTTTTAAGACTGGCTACATTGCCAGAGTGACTATGTACAGGGGAAGACCTTTATCTATAAGTTTGGTTTAAGATAATTGAGGCTTCTAGATCTTCAGGGAAGAGGTGTAACTTCTTTGTGTCTGTGTGAATAATTTCTCAAGTGTATCAAACTGACTATTTTTTGAGACACTTGCAATCTCTTGCTCTCGCTGGTATCTTTGTAGCACTGTGTATTCTCTAGTTCCAGAATAGCACCTCATCCCATTCTTTGTCCTCAAGAGCCACCAGACATTCAAAGCATGCCAGTCTCCTACAGATGTCCTCCAAGAGGTCAGATTGTGGGATACATGTTCTCATCTCCTTGTTGGGATACATGTTCTCATCTCCTTGTCTCCTAAGGGAAAAGATTTCTATGGTCTTTTCCAGGTCACTCTGAGCTAGGATGGCTACAGAGAAAAGTCCTGCCCCACTTCCCTTCTCAACGGCCCCCAAGGCATCTGATCCACACTCATTCTGAGAGTGCTTGGACTGGGGACAGACACAAACATGTTTCTCACAGCTCTCCAAAATTCTGGACTGCTGGATTCTTACCACCCCTTTGTTCCCCCTTAGGGCAGAAATCACCAGCTGGGACATTGTGTGGGTTTTGAGCTTGGGGATGAGGCTCATTCAGGTAAAGAGAAAGCATCTTTTCCTCCATTCTGGTGCAGCCACCCTCTGCTTTGTGTTTGCTTGGATATTAAAACTTCTTTATTGGATTCTGACATTCCCATAGATGTATTTTGGTTTACACATCACACATAATTTCATTGCACACATCCTATATTTCTGTTAAATTTCCTCCTAAGTGTTTTAGTCACTTTGATGTTTGGAGATGATATATTTTTCTAATTTCAATTTTGGATTGTTTATTGCTAGTATCTATAAATATAATCTTTTGTATATTGAACTTATATTTTATAACTGTAGAACTTGCTTATTAATTCTGATAGTTTTATTATGCACTCCTTAGGATTTTCATGTATAAGATGATGTTATCAGTGA
>JADRCC010573585.1:0-12865 GCA_019843855.1 Hylomyscus alleni | reverse complement strand
GAGACCTTGCTTGTGAGTTTTAGAGAGAAGTAAAGACTCTTTCAGTGCCATTTATTTGATATTTTAAACTATGAGTCACTAAGAGGAAATTTTTGCTTTGCTAGTACAATTGATGCTGGTCAGCTGGAGCTGAGAAATTAGCTGTGATTAAGAAGAGATTAATATGACTTAGCATCATAAAATTGGGTGTGTTTACTTGGAGTCAGCACACAAAAGCTATACTGCAGAGGCAACTAAAGTTGCACTTTGTATAAGCAGCCAAATGTGGTAATATGTAAGAGTATCCCAGGTGGTACTGATTTTGAAGGCATGCAGGGATCAGGAAAAGCAGGGCAGGCTTGACACTGTGAGAGGTTTGGCACCATATGGCAGGTCAGTTTCTATGAAGAGAGCCCAAGAGAGATGACTAGTGAAGTTGCATCCCAGCTGCTGTGGAGGTTCTAACAATTTGAGGATGCTAGTACTAAGGGATGACCACCAAGAACATTAGATGCTGTGGAGTGAGCTGACCTGACCACAGAAGATACATTATGTGTTCTGTGGAGGTCAGTTCCACAGAAATAGAGTTTTTGAAGGCCTTCTGGAGCACAGAAGATCCTAAGGGGATATAAAAGCACAAACATATACTGTTGAACTTAAGATTTTGCTTTGATTATATCTGTAGCCTAGATTTTCCCTCTGATAATAAATACTATGTAACTTTTTTTATTTTACAGGAGAACACAGTTAAGAGACTTTGGAATTTTAAAGGGATTTTGAATTAAAGATTCAGCTTTTAAAATTATTGACTATTTTAAAACTGCAGGACTTTTAAAAGCTAGAGTGTTTTGTACTGTGATGTTGATATTAATATGAGAGCTTGGGGATGAATTAGAAAGAAAAGGTTATGGATTAACAAGTGATGTGTTTATGTACCACATTGGCAAAGGTTCAATTGTGCTGGTTGGATTGTGTGAACTTGACATAAAACTAGAATCTGGGAAGAGAGAATCTTTATTGAAAACATGCCTCCAGAAGATTGGACTGTAAGTAAGTCTGTGGGAGTATTTAGTGGATTGATTGATGATTGATACTGGTGGTGTCTAGATGCTATAAGAACCCAGGCTTTGCAAAGCATGAGGAGCAAGGAAGTTAATAGCATTCTTCCATAGCCTCTGTTTCAGCTCTGTTTCAAGGTTCTCCTCTTGAATTCCTGCCCTGACTTCCTTTAATAATGGACTGGGATATGGAAGTGTGAGCAGAATAACTCTCTTCCAGGTTCCCTTTGGCCACAGCATTTTGGCACAGCAATAGAAACACTGACTGAGATGCAAGCTAGGGAAGCAAGCAAGACAACATGGTGCATAAGGCACAAGAAGTGATAGATATCAGATACAGGACTAAGGCTGGCAGGCACTCAACTCTGCTCACTTTTACAATGAATCATAGCTGACACCAGCTATGACATGCATCCCACATACCTGCCAATTTGCCCAACACTCTGATGGCAAAGCTCAACTTTGGCTAAGCTCTACTCCAACACTCCATGCCAAACTCTACTCATTGACTTATTAAACCTGAAATTGTTTGAACTTTCTATACTCAGTAACTCAACAGAGTGCTTTTGCAATCATTCAAATGCCCAACCCTTCAGGATAATGACCTCAGTTTAGATTGGCTGCTAACGCTATCCTCTAAAGGTCAGGCCATTCCAAAGACCTTTCGACACCTTTGGAAATCTTTATCTCCTCGCTTGTTCTATTGGATTTTATAAGCAGAACTGACAAATGAGATTACATGTAATTACAAAGCTTCTGCAGAGGCAAAGAAACTCTCAGACATAAACACAGAATATTTCCAGGTGAGCTTAGAAGGCTGTTAAAGGGGCCTGGGGCACAACTCCCCAAGTTCCATCTCCCACTGACAAAAAAGAGAAAATTCTAAGCAGTAAATCTGAGCCCAAGGAAACATAAATATTCTATTTCTAGTAACACGTAGGAAGGTTCCTTGTTTGTCCAGAGTCACTGGACCGGCATTGAAGATGAATTAAATCTATGAAAAGGCTCTTCACTGAGCCTTTGTTTTTAGTTCCATTGAGAAAACTCTCAGGTTTACTTAGTAATGTATGATCAATATAAATCATCCCACTTGCAGGAAGGGTGTGAGGCAATTGTTTGGAATAAATATTGAATCATGGAATCCTCCGGACCAGGACTAATTAAATATTCCATTTATTTTATATACTTATTCACCTTATTTTATATGTAGTAGTGTCCTGCTGAGGCCAGAAGTCAGTGCTGAAATCCTTAAAACTAAAGTTACCTAAGATTGTGAATCTTAGGTACGTGGGTACATCATGGGAGCCAAATCTGGGTCCTCTGCAAGAGCAGGAAGTGTTCTTAACTCCAAGCCATCTCTTCATCCACATGTACTTACTTCCATTAGGAAGGCTAAGTCCAAGTTATCAAAGCTCTGTCCATCTATAACCAGATGTGAGGATTTCGTTTTTATTAAAGTCTGAGCGCTGGGCACAAGATCTTTCCTCATCTCACTATTTGTCTAAGTGAAAACATTAATTGAGCCATTGATGTTCAATGCAAGCAATATTAAGCAAAACAAAACCCACCAAATCCTACTAATAAACCAGTCACACCTCCGTTTTGGCAGAAAATACCAATAATGCCCTGTTGACTGGATGATTTTTGATTAATAACTCAAACAACATGTATAATACCTGAAGATAATGATCTGAATTCATATTCCTACAAATGAATTCCTACTTTACTGCAGGCAACTAGAGCCTGGACAGGTTGACTAGTCATACATGGCTATTGCAAAGCTAGTCCTGCACCCCATAACTGTGGCTTTTAATCTGGCCCTACAATTGTCCTTCCTTTCACATAAAGCATTGGATATTTCCAGAAAAGTCTAAGGTTTGACCCTCTTGCTCACAGTTGTTAAGTCTCCTGAGAATGCCACAAATTGGCATCAAGAAACCATAAGCTTGACTGATATTACACAAAAAGACAGACTAGAGGGCAGGCTGCAGGCTATACAGCAGTGGTGTGCCTGTGGTCAAGTTACAAAAATCACTAGAAATAGTGACAAGTGACAGTTTGTTTCTATTTCTCAGGAATCCTGAGAGGACAGAGATACTTAAACATACCATAGTATTCTCCTCAGTGCTCAGGTTAAAGCAGGCTTCATTATCACAGCAGGACTCTAGAGGCATAGCAATTGTTGACAGAGAAGCATTCCTGTGATGTGACAATCTTCCAGCTGCATTGTCTTTTCAATTGGATTGCAGCTAGGACTACTGTTGATACATTTTATTTGTCTTCACTGTCTATAGATGGATGTTGAAAAGACAAAGTTCAAATCACAGTTTCTTCAAGGCTCTTGCTGGGGATATCTGAAGTCAGCTTCATTAATTTAACTTCTATGTAAATTGACATTGGTTTCATTACCTTAGTTTGAGCCAATGTAAATTACTAAAACAGCAACAATAGAGTCTCTAAAGAGAGTCATGCCATGTTTCTTTCATAGGAAATGACATCCAAATAGTTACTAATTAGTTAATACATGCTACATTAGGGTTTTAGTTAAGTCTGCTATTTGTTGTTAACTAAGAATCAATACTGATATAGCTTACATAAAGTTTAGAATATAAAGCGCTGTCTGAATTTGCCATCCCATGTTTAACTGGTTTAGCCATTCTTCAGACATGAAAACATTATTCCTGCTGATATGTGCCATGGAATCCAAGCAGTAACACTCAGATACAGAAAAAATCATGCCACATATGCTTGTCACATAAAACACTTTCCCTTTAATATAAGACACCAAACTGAAGCATGACACTGTGCCAATATATTGCAAATCAGAATTAGAAAAGGAAATAATTTGTTGGCTAGGTAAAATAAGTTAAGCTACAAGTTTGGAATGCTTGAAAAAGCTGTGGTCTCTTCTCTTTCCAGAAACATTTTTTACTGTTGTTTTCATATTTAATTTTCTTGGTAATTTGATCAAGTATAAACTGTTGTTTACACTTGCCTAAATTCCTTACCATGGGTTCTGAGCATTTATCTACATTTGTACTCAATTTCCTGGCTGCCTGTCTCCTGTCTCTTTCTCAGTTGGAAATGGGACAAGCCTTTTCCTCTCAGAATTATCATGGATGGGAACTAACACAGAGAAGGTAAGAACTGAAGACTCTGGAGTGAGGCACTATGTTTGCTCTAAATTTCTATGGCTTGTCAGTCATGGTACTTCAGCCAAGTAATGTAACTTTCTAAAACCTCAGTTTCTCCATATGACAAATGCAAACATTAACGCCCTACCTCAAACTCAGTTCACAAAGATTAAGGTCAGTGTTTGTGAAATGCTCTATACAATCCATACCACACACTAAGCCCTGGAGAAATGTTAGCTGTTGTTTTTGAACTGTCCTCTTTGTCCACACCCAATTCTCACGGATTCAGTGAGAAGGAATCTTGTTTGTTTCTTCAGTGTTGCTGGTCCACAGCTATGATCAGACCTCACATAATGAGGTCTTTTACATCAGACTCAGATATACAAGAGCCTGTAGGATGCAGAGCTGAACAGTTGTGATATATCACTTACTGACTGGAGCTCATCAGTGTCACCGAGCCCATTTCCCTCTCAGCACAATGGAAAATGTCCAGGGTAAGACGAATTAAGACATCATGCACAAAACTGTTTCACAAACTTGCACAGCACCTGAGATGTAGAAATTGTGATTAATGACCATTTAAAATGAATGGATATGATAAAGTTGATGGTAACAATCAATAATTACTGTCAGCCAGACATAGTGCTGAACACTTTAGGTACATGACCTACTCCTAGTTATAATGGAGAAAAAAAAAAACTATCCAGTTTTGCAATCTGCATTGCTCATTGCTGATTTGATACTTCTTTTACTTTTTAAAACTTTTAACCAGTCTGTAGCAGTTTCTGGAAAAGCTTTGGGCCTTGTGTCTTTGACCTCTACCACTATAAAGACCATTTTCTGAAAATGTGGAAGAAGCAATAATACTATAGATGCACACAAGGCTGCATCCTTTTGCCTCCAAAATTTTTGACATTTCCCATATGTGGACTGAATGACAAAATTTTATTGCTTTGTTTGCCTGTTCGAATGCAGAAGCTAAGGCTTTTATGTCGTGTTGAAAAATTAGACTGTACCTGACTAACACAGAAGTAGAGGCTCACAGCCATCTATTGAACTGAGTACAGGATCCCCAATGAAGGAGTTAGAGAAAGAACCAATGGAGTTGAAGGGTTTCCAGCCTCTTGGGATGAACAACAATATGAACTGACCAATGCCCTCAGAGCTCCCAGGGACTCAACCACCAACCAAGGACTATACATGGTAGGACTGATTGTGCTGGCAGCATGTGTATAGTAGAGGATTGCAAAGTCAGTCATCAATGAGAGGAGAGGCCCTTGGCCCTGTGAAGGCTCTGTGCCCCAATGTAGGGGAATGACAGGGCTGATAAGTTGGAGAGGGTGGGGTGGCAGACATGGGGAGGGGGGAGGTAACAGGGGTTTGTTCTAGTTGTTTTTATTTGTTCATTAAAAATAAAAAAAAGAAAAAAAAGAAAAATTAGACTGTTAATTCATTAATCTTAAGATCTAAGCCTATGTTCCCATGACATATCCCAACATAACACATTCCCAGAAGGCTAGGCCATTTGTTGTGATTATCCTAACCTTCCTGAGGGATTCTGGCCACTGCTTACATTTAAGGTTGAATATTGTGCAAGCACAGGATGTGATTCATTTTATAATGGTTATTACCACAAATTCATAGTGGATAGGAATACATTTTTCTAATACTTTCTAAAATAGGAGTCTGTTTTGTTCTAACAAAAATCAGTGTTTTTATTATAGTTTTTTAACTAATGACAATGTATATTCAAAAGTTGAAACCAATTCTTAATTTTGCAAAGGCAATCATGTGTTACATTTACTTATATAAATATGAATGAATAATATATATATATACCTATAAATGTAAAAATTATCTATGAAATATTTCCAATTCTCAACATGAACCCTCCATAATTTAATTCTCATTACTAATTTTAAATTTTTTTTATGTTTGCTGTTGATTTTCTTGAGATAGGATCTGGATCTCCTATATATAGGTCATATTGACCTTGAAATCATAGCTATCATCTTCCCTTAGCCTCCCAAGTGTTGGACTGGCAAGCAAAAGCAAGCATACTTGGCTTTTTAAAAAGTGACTTTTACCATCTACATGGTGTTTCCTCATGAATATATTGAAGTTCAGGAAGCTGTGTTTTAGATATGCCATCAAGCTATAAGCTACCTAGGCAGGAGATCAGATGTAGCTTAATTGCATTGGCCAGTCATTACTTTGATGAGTCATGAGAACAACATGCAACATTTTGTGGAGATAGAGGCAGGGGTTGGGATCAGAAAAGACTGCATTGACCCAGTGTCCTTTAGGTAAGAGCTTTGTTCACCCTTTAGGCCTCATAGAACACAGAGTTCTAAAATAGGAGGCACCAGTTCCAGCAGACAAAGCTCGTGTCCACTTTTTTGGTTTCTGAGAGAAGATCCTGGACGGTAAGAAAGCAGGTTTAGTAAGGAATGGGGCTTGGTTAATGTTACTCCCACAGCATGTAACCACAGGTTGTTTTACTTCAGATCACCATGAGGGAAGAGCTTCTGCCCTGCTCACAGCAGCACTGGGCTGATATTTCAAGTGTCATGTCACAGAAATCTAACCCAGTAGATATTGATGAAAGATAATGCTCTAGGTTTTGGCTGCCACATTAGAATCTATCATAGTTACTCTGATACTACATGAAATTTATCAAGAATAGAGGTTCTGACATTGTCCATACAGCAATATCTTTACTTTCATTGATGTCATTTGTTTGGCCAGTAAAGACATATTTTTGGGTGGAAACTTATTTTTTCTTAGAACATCAGGATTCCTAGGCTACTCTCACATTAGGGTTTCAGTGAAACCTTCCTGTAACTTAATCAGAGATTGTTAAAATATAACTAAAGCTGGTGCCTTGGCAGGCTTCATTTCAAAGTTTAAAATTCTAATTCTCATAAGAAGCTTATTTCATACACTTATTTATTCACATCAGAGATACCTCAAAGATAGTATTTTGTATTAAAATCTCCATCCCCACTTTTGCCACAGCTCTTAAACAGTTGCTCTCAATATGGATACTTCTTATCAAATGTCATTAATATACCAGCAAAATCTTACATAGTGAGGAGTCTATGGATGGGTATAGTCCATCAGAAGTCTCACAGAGTACAAGAGGATCAGATTTAAAAGATCTGAAAGTGGCATATGACAGTTACTGAAGTGTTCATAAAGGGACCATGGGATGCAACTGAGGCTTGGCATGGTGAGAAACCAGGAGATATCAATAGGTGAAGATGCAGCCTCTGTTGCAATAAAAGCCATGAGATTCAAGCAGTCATGAAGAGAAGCCATGGTTTGGCATTAGATGGAAAGTGTGTTTAGAGTTTTAAAATGATCCTAAAGAATCTCATTCCAGTAGCAGCTGAGACTCACTCTGTTTTGAGATGTCAGTAGTGTGGACTGATCACAATTGGCAGCGGCAGCTGTGGAGTGGAGCTGGTCTGAGACAGAGATGCAGACAAGATGCATTTGCTATGGATAGCAGAGCTGGAAAGCTGACAACGCCAAGCTCTGTGGAGCCTAGCAGATCACTGAAAATCAGCAGTCTGGTACTGACCTTTATGCAGCTGGGCTTGGGTTTGGCGTTGGTCGCATTGTGACTGCCATGATTCTTAGAATAAGAACGCATGTAAATTATTTTGACTTTGTAGAAGCCCATGCTTGAGAGACTTTGGAATTTTAGAGACACTTTGGAAATTTTTGAGAGACTTAAACTGTGAAAGAAACTTCAGAAATTTTAAAGAGCCTGGACTTTTAGTGTTTAAATTTGGAAAGAATAGAACTTTAGAATTTAGAATGGTTTAAAATATTAGGCTATTATTCATATGGGTTCTTGGAGGTTGTCAAGAAAGGAAAGGTTATGTTTTAACAGCAACATGTTTCTGTGTCAAGTAGGCAACGGGTCAATTGTACTGGCTAGTTTTATGCCAACTTAGCACCAGCTAGAGTCATTTGAAAAACAAGAACCTCAACTGAGAAAACGCCCCTACCAGGTTGGCCTGTGGGCAACATGTAGTGCACTTTCTTAGTAAGTGATTAATGTGGGAGGGCCTAGCCCATTATCAGTGGTGCCACTACTGGGGAGGCAGTCCCCAGTATATATAAGCAAGCAGTGGGGAGCACGTCAGTAAGCAGAACTCCTCTATGGCTTCTGCTTTCGTTCTTGCCTAGACACTCCTGGATTATGGACTATAAGGTATAAAATTAAATGACCTGTTACTTGCACAACTTCCTGATAATCACACATTCAGGTGAGCATTCTGAAAAGATGAATGCTAACTACCCAGGTATCCCATTACCAAACACTGCTCCTGGACCAGCCTTGTATACAGTCTGCAAAACACTAGCCCTCAACTCTGCTAGCTAGCATGTTACCAGATGATGACCTGAGCAGACAGACACTCCGAATGACTGCCTTGAGGTGATGGAGCTGAGTCAATCTGTAGGGCCAACAAAACTGATGCCACCTTTGCTGGAGGCAAATGAGGCACTGTATACTGATAGGGGCGGTTTTGTTCAGGATGCAATCAGGTGTATTTTGGGTTGCAATGGCAACCCAGATTGGGCTATTTCAGTGCAATTACTCAACCTAGGGATCTCAGCTCAGTGACCTCAAATTCTAACACTAACTCAAGGGATATGTAGGACAAAGACAAGGCCAGCACTGCATATGCTGGTGGCCAGTAAGCCTTTGCTGCAGCCAGTGTACACAGAGCATTGCACTGAGAAAGACTCCTCACTTCAGCAGCAAGGAGATCAAAACAGAGAGGAGATAAAAGTACTATCAGAAGTTCTTGACTAACCCAAAAAATGGCCATTGTCCATTTCAAGGGACACAAAAATCGAGAATCCCCAGAAGCATGAGGTAACAAGGCAGCACATGGCAACCAGGGAGGCTGCCCTGGCACCAGAAGGATCCCTCTCTATTTTGATGGCATTGCCTGCACCTAACCAAGTGTCCAGATTACATTGGTAGAGACTGACTGGGACAAAAGAGAAGAGGCCAAATAAGATGGAAAGGGCTGTTGGATGTTGCCAAATGAAAGGTTTCTATTACCCTTGCCAGTTAAAAGGAATCTGTTAACCGGATGACACATAATATCTGCTCAGCTCCTCAGGCCCAGAAACTGCATCCAGCCAGCCAGAGAGTCTCATCAAGGACTCTAGGTGCAACACCTGGGCACAGGTAAGACACAAAGGAGGGTGGGTGCTTCGCCTGAGGAAACAACCCCAGAGAACACTGGAGCCTGGAACTTAGTGATAAACATAGGCACTTCTGCCTATGTACACAAAGAGAAAAGGGGAGAGAGATGTGCCTATGTATACACAAAGAAGAGGGGGAGAGAGTGGGGAGGGAGAGAAGAGAAAGAGAAAGGGGAGAGAAAAAGAGAGAGGGACAGGAAGAGGAAGAGGAAGAAATGCCTATGTATACACACAGGGGTGGGGAAGGGAAGAGAGAAAAGTTTTTAAGTAACTATTATACATGCTATGCAATGTTTATGTGTTTTTAAGATGTTTATAATTAAATATTTATTTATTTATTTATTTATTTATTTATTTGGTGTGTGTGCACAGTGTGTGTGTGTGCATGTGTGTGCATATGAACATGGACATGCATGCTGTGGAGGTCAGAGGACATCTACATGGAGTTAGATCTCACTTTGTTCCTATATACAGATTCTAGGAATTTAACACACATTGTCAGGATTGATGAACACGCACCTCAGTCCACTGAGGCCTCTCACTGACACTCCTGTAAGCACAGACCTTTATCTGCCCATAGTCTCCACTCTGTAAAACAGCATGCCAATCTTGTCCCTATCATCCATAATTCAGAACTCAGCAGACACAAGTATAAGAAAATGGACAACCAAGCATCCCTCAAATTACATCAGTCTATTTTATGAGTTCAGAGATTCTCATCTACAGAAAAAAAAAATTAAAACTATGCACTTCATAGTGATCCCAATTTCATTGAAATGAAAATGAGCTCTTAGGAGTCTAGGAAGAAAGTGATCATGATTTCCAATCCTATTTACCTAAGCTTGGACCTTGAGTGACAAGCATGCATTTAGAATTTTAGTTGTAAATCTTGATATCAGATAATCAGATTGTTGGAAACCTCTGTGATGATGAATATTATCAGCTTGATGGGATTTAGAATCACTGTAGAGAGAAACCTCTGGTCATGTCTGTGAGACTGAGTTAATTGAGATATAGCCTAAATGTGGGCAGCATGGTGGTGCTGTGGACTGGGATCTGTCCAAAAAAAAAAATGGAGAAAGCCTGTGGAGCACTACCATTCACCACTCTCTGCATATTGATGAGAACGGAAATTTGACCAGATTCTTCCACTCTGCCATGATGGACTGTACTCTCAAACTGTGAGCCCAAGTAAATCCTACTACTACTACTTCATCTTCTTTCTCCTTCTCTTTCTCATCTCTCTCTCTGCCTCTCTGTCTCTCTGTGTCTGTCTCTGTCTGTCTCGGTCTTTCTCTGTCTGTCTCCCTCTCTCTGTCTCTGTTTCTCTCTCTCTCTCTTTCTCTCTCTCTCTCTGATCAGTTATTTTGTTACAGCAGGGAGAAAAGCAAATAATATTGAAATTGGTAGCAAGAGTAGGGTAGCTGCTTTAATAAATCTATGTGGTTCTTAGATCTTTGGAACTAGCTTCCAGGATCAATGTATAAGAGTTTGAAATGGTGGGCCACATAAAGCCCTACTATACGATAAGTGAAGTTCATCAGGCCATTCTGCATGGAGTTTGGAAGACCAGAATATCTAAAGAAATGTAGCCAGTAGAAGCCTTGTTTAGAAAATTTCAGAAGGTAACAATGATTGTATAAGGATCTGGGCTATGGAACTGGTTATAAGACATTAAAATTATATTCCTGAAAATAATCTGTCTGCTACATTCATGTCTTCTGATAACCTGGGCATAGCTAAATTTAGAAGTTATGAATTAATGTGTTTGGTGAATGAAATCTCAGGACAACATAGCATTCTGGATGCCATAGTTACTGTTACATAGAATACACTGCTCTTATTCATGTGTAGAGTGAGAGAGAGAGCAACAAGGGGAGAAAAATATATGAACAATGTGTAATTTGGTAGATAAGGTAACAAGTTCAAAGTTACACACAATAAACTAGTGACAGTAAGGGGAATCTTAGGTCTCTGCATTGAGGCACCAGAAGAGATGCTCTGAGGCAAGGTCTACCAATGGAAGGCTCTGTGTTGTGAAAGTAAAAGTTGATGTGAAAGGAGAGAGCCAATACTAAAAATGTCACTAATGGGGTTTCTTGCTCAATACAGGCACCTAGGAAAATGGTCCCCAGTGTCAGTATACATGGGCTCATCAACAAGGCCAGGTTTCATCCTGAGGTAGCAGCAGACTGTGGCAATCTTTCTTGTGCCACTGTTTCAATCCTCTCTCTCTCTCTCTCTCTCTCTCTCTCTCTCTCTCTCTCTCTCTCTCTCTGTGTGTGTGTATGTGTATATGTGTGTTCATCAGGGTTCTTGCCATAAGGTCTTGGGTGACAAATGTGTGCATCTATGGAGACCCAACTTAAATTGCAGTGGAGACTCTCAATTGGTAACTATTCCAGATACATGGGACATGGGGCACAGTTGCATGCATGGAGAGTAGCCAGTCCAAGAGAAATCCTATAAGTGCTACAGGTAGGAGAACTGAATTGGCAGGGGAATTTAAACACTCATGAGCCTATATGATCCATGACCAGTTCCAGATGCTCACATGAAGCTGCATTTGGTTTGATCTTTTTTTGTCATGTTCCTGTGCCTCCCTTTTGTGATGGACACATTTACTTTGATATTAACTTGGTTCTTTTTCTCACACATAGAAGGGATTCGATTTTAAGTCACATAGAATATCAGAAGGGAAGTCAGACTTTTTTTGACATTGTTGGGACTGTTAAACACTATGGGCATGCTCAGAGATGTATTGAATGCATTTGTACAGTCAGATGAAAATGGAATGTTTGGGGCTGGGAGCAGAAAGAGATGGCCTAGACTTGATATATTTAGGTGTCAAGTTGACAAAAATGTTGATTTGTGATGGATAATATTTTCTTGTTAACCTGACAAGGTTTATACTCACCATGAAAACAAATATCTGGGCATGTCTATGAGTTTCTAAATTGGATTAAAAGAGGTGAGAAGACCTACACTAAATGAGTTGACACAATCATATCAGCTAGTACCTGGACTGAATAAGAAGGATATGTCCATATGACATATCCTTCCCTCTTGTGGATGCTCCATTATCACACATGTATGCTGCAGGTTTTTGTTCAAAATTGTGTATAGCAGATATACATTTTCTCAAGTACAAACATTCTCTATGGGCTATAAAATGAATATATAAAGGGAAATCTTAAAAACACACACACACAAAACCACTAAAGCTAGGGAAGCAGGTAGGCGCACTTCAGATCTTCACTCTTTTCTCATTTCCTTGAAATTAATTTCCCAGTCTGATCTCTAGCTCTGTAGGAGAACACTTGCCATAGCCCACTCCATCTTGTGTGCTTATCTCTAGTGGATCACACAGACCTTCCCCTCCAACCTTCCTTCTGTCCACTCATGGTCTTAACTTAGTCCCCAAAGCCAGCAGGCAGTTCCTGGGAACACTCAGGTCACACT